>JBCJKH010020665.1:0-49966 GCA_039877255.1 Loriculus beryllinus | reverse complement strand
AGCTGCAGGTTGAAGTTTACAACAGGTAGCACCCCTGCTCTTTTAGCTAAATACACAGACTCATCAGTAAAAACTGTGTCCCAATGAAGACTTAAAACATTGCTTTTTAAACTTTATTTATTTTTAAATCTCTCCCATTCTCACGTAATCCTTCCAAATGAACCCTTTTCCTTGAATCCGAGTCTACAATTAAAAAAACCCACAAAGTCTGAAAAATCTAAAACTGCAGTTTCTTAACATCAATCAGTGTAAACAGCAAAGGAAATCTGATGCCCCATATTTTCAGGCCCTTTATCACAGAACACAACACAAAACTGATGCTGCATTTTAATGTGTTCATTACATTCATAAGCTTACCTGAAGTATTTGCTTTACTCTTCATCTTCCTCAGCAAGTTCAGTTTCTTTGTGCACCACCACTCTGGTGACAGACATGTCAGGGTGCTGTTCTTTGGCTTCTTTGATTGCCTGTGCCAGGGCCTGCAAATGTATTTGAAATATGCAACAGCAAAAGGTCATTCATATGGGGACAGAGAATAGGAGAGTAGCGTAAGAAATTCTGGCTATAATGGTTGTAATTGTTCAGAATTCTAAATTCCTAACTTCAGAGGTCTCAGGGGTAAAACCAACCAAAACCAAAAAACCCAACAAAAAGACAAACCAAGTGAAAAAAACCCCACAAATAAAAAAACAACCAACCAATCCCCAAAACACAAAACCCAACCAAAAAAAGCGAAACAACTATGCTAAAAATTCACCAAAATTTCAAGGCAGTAACAAATAACTGTAAACTATCCTGTAACTTCTCTAGCTTATCTATCATCTCATATACAGAATATACAGAACTGGCAGTTGGATTAGATGATCGCTGTAGGTCCCTTTGAACTTATCTATGCCATGCTATATAAAAACCTTACACTCACCCACATAAGAGCACCCTCTGAAACAGAACAGGCAAAAGAGCACTTGGGACCTTCTATTCTTTCCCCCGATCTAAACCCTGTTTCAGTGAGCTGTATTACTCTTGGAACACAACACAAGACAAAAATGAAGAAACTGGAAGGCATTCCAGAGCAAAAGTAAGCTCACTGTTCACCTTAGTATCGACCACAACTGGAAGAAAACCTGAACATACTTAAAGGAGCAAGAAAAAGATAATGTAACAAAAAAAGGTTTATCTTGAAGATTTATCTTGATTTTAAAATGTGACAATTTCCTGAGCCACAGGTGGTAAGTGGGAGAAGAAATTCCTAACTCTTAAAAGAGACTGGAAACACCAGAATTAGCCACCTTAACTATTATATGATAATGAATTTGAAGTCCTATTAAGGAAATATGGACCAGTGTCCATTTGGAACAATACTGATGTTTGCTGATGTATTCATCCTAACAGTTTTTTATTAGTTCACCTATGTCAAGTGTAATCCCTGTAGTACAAATGAGGACTGAAAAGAAAGTGAGTGTTGAGACTTAAGAATCAGTGTTTATAATCAAATGATAAACAATGAAAAAGCCTTAAATTTCAAATTGTTAAATTAAAACAATGCAAGCATTCATATTCAGAAACTTCAAATTAAAATATTATTTTCCTATTGAAAATTGCTTTAATGATGTAGAGAACTAAAAGAACAAACATCCAGCATGTAATTTGTGCATTTACAGAATCCCATATCCACTGAAGAAAAATTGACAAGTATTTCTTAAATCTGTTAAAAGCTACTCACAGCTGCTTTCAACTTCAGTGATTGTACTTTATTATTTTTTTACTTCATTACCCACTTAAAACAGAGAGGGGCTTAGAGAATTGTCTGGTTTATTAAAGATATTGTGTGACCTTTCCAGATGTCTGAAGTGCACTGAGCATGTGCAAGGCAAACCAGAGCCATGCCTGACGCTAAACAGCCCTGTCATTTAATTATGAGCTTCAAGAAGAGATTCAGCTTGTCAAGAGCCACTTTCTGGAGGCAAATCAAAATGTGAAATTAAATTCCCTGAGAGCTCTCAGTATATTACAATCAAGAAGTTAAATTAAATCCTATTACGTTGATTTGTGTAGCTTTCATGAAGTTAGAATTGATTTCACTTCAACTTTATGCAGAAGGTAGGCTTTTCCATTTGTATTAATCCAGTGGCCGTGATCAACTTTGTTACTATAGTTTCTTTGATAAAAAACAATAAAAGACTGTGTAGTCATCACTACAAAGAACAGGTAGCTCCACTTCCTCAATGTCTTGTGTACTGCTTAAACTCAGCCTTCTTATTTGGACAGGTTTTAACTTTAGTTTCTAAGACTTAGTAAAATACTGCTTTAGTACTGATAAAGGTGAAAGGTACTTATGTAAGACTCCAGCAGATAAACAATTACTTTTGTTATACATAATTTTATAAATACAAGTTAAACCTTATCTTTGAAATTCAAACAGTTTATGGTTCTATGTATTTCAAAGCTTTCAGTCAAAATAAGTTCTGCATTCAGATGTTGCTCATACAATATAGTAGAGACTCCCATCTAGGCAGATTAATGTATCAAAATAAGATTATTTTAGTAATGCTTTTCCTCCCAAATGGCAAAAGCAGTACTAAACAAGGGGGGTCTCTTCCAAAAAAAGAAATTCCTATTAAAATAGTAAGAAATCCATTCACAGGATCTATGATGCAAGACTACAAATGCTGTTCTTCTTTCAGTTATGTTCTAAAGGCTCTTTATTCGCAAAACATTGTTTCCACAACTTTGCCAAAATTAACAGCCTTAGGGACTTTGCATGCCCTCTTATTCAACTTCTGTACCTTGCCCAATTTTCAGGTTCTGAAATACTGTGTAGATCTCACTAGACTACACAAAGCACACAGTAAGTAATAACAGCTTACATGCTTACCTCATCATGGTCAATATCTGCATCTCCAGTAATGACAATGCGCTTCTCAATTCTTGTTTCTGATACCCCACCTTTCACCATCTACAGATGGCACACAAAAAAAGAAAGAAAACATCCCTGTAATTATTCCATATTGACACAAAGCACTCATTTCTACTGCACTGAAGCAAATATATTTCTGTGACTGAGTTACAATTAGTAGTATTATCAGTGCTAAAATATCCTTTTTTCAGTTACACAGTAAGTCACATTCCAGCTATTGCTAAACTTAATGAAAAAGCAGGAGAATTCCTTCTGTTACTGGAGCCCAAGTTTGTCTCTATATCTAGATCTGTTCAATCTGGAATTCCAGCTTCTTTCACCGTCTAAATCTAGCAACCAAGAAATTCCACTAGTCTTTCAGCTGATTTCAACAATGGGCCATTTCTCAGTCTCTGAAGAAACCTATGCCATTAAATACAGAGGCAATCTGGTTTTCAAGTCTGCCACTCATAGACTTTAGTGAGATATTGTCAACATATTTCACATTGATGGAAATAATTTTGTGTTTTGTTTCTTATACCAAGGATCAAATTCTAGCTTACAGAAAAATTCTCACAGAAATAGCATTATATGCTGGGTTTTTTTTTAATAAGCCTGTATTACAGAAAAGAACAAACTAGTACTTAAGATACACTGACTATATTAGAAAAGGTCTCAGATGACTTTGTTAAGAACATCATTAGAATATTAAAACTATTTTGCCAGGTCCCTTTATCAATAATGAACAATTTGGATGTAAATTACAAAGGTAGATTAGAAAAATCAGTCTGTTGAATTGGTGATAAGCAGTCAACAAGAAAAGATAAGGATCTGTTGCATTATGGCAATCCCAGTCATCTTTTAGTAGAAGACTAAACCAGAACCATTTTCTTTAATAGTCCCTTCCAAAAAGCAGCATTATTTGACATCTGAGCTTGATAAGTAGATGTACACTTCCCTCAAAAGGACTGAAAAGAACCTGTTGGCTTGTCTGTATAAAAAACCCAGACACTTTGAATTCTGAGCTTACTTTATTTCACGTGATTTTATCTGACAATTTTCCAACATCACCTTTCCCCTGTCATTCTGTGAATACAATTTTCAATCTTTAAAAATATGTAAAATTGAATATATACCGAGTAAGCAGTGAATTACTGTTCCATTGTCTGACGATGCAAAAACTTGTCTTGGGGAGGAAAAAAAAAGCCCACCTTACATTTCCCTTTTCCCTCTTGCTTTACCCTAGCAATGCTTTCTGTAATTTTCTTGGAAAACTATGTTAAGAATTCAAAGACACGAGTTCAAAACTGTTGTTGCTGGGCACACCTAAAATCTGATAAATATTTACATAAATAATTACAATAACCATCATCATCATCACCACCATCACACTTTGTTAGCTCTAACATATGCTGGCCTACACCCTACACAAGACTGGAACAGATGTGATGTTCTATTAAGACCGAGTTTTTCTTTCCTTCTCAAGCATGGAATGAAGAGCATGTAATACAGCACCAAAATATGCTTGCAACTTAACCTAGCAGCATGATCTGTTTTTAAATATGCTCTAAATCTAGCAGGACAAGGATCAACACAAAGGCTGAAAAACTGTTGTTTCAGTTCATTCTAATAACTGATGCCATTAGCAGAACTCCTGTGGACCCAGGCAAATCACATTCACAAACATTCTGTAAGATATCAAGGACTGATGACAGGACTGGAACCATAAAAATTTAGGTACATACTCATTTGTCAAACACAGAAATAAGACCTATATTAAATACTAAAAAACCTAATCACATCCTTTTCCCTTTCCCTGCCCAGATACTCCTGCTTGTGTATTAAACCTCTTCTGTTAATAATCTTTGTACAGGAAGATTAACTCAACACATGCTTGGAATGACTCCAATCCATTTCAATTCAACTTTCTTCAATAAATTAGCAGAGTGTGCTTGTTCTGGCTTACTTTATGTGAGACTTTGAGGGTTTGGTTGTTTGGGTTTTTTTTTTAGTTCAGAGAGACATTATATTGTACCTTTGTGATGTGTGTGGTTGTCGTAGTAGAAACTGACTCTGATGTAATTGTCTGTGCACTCAGCAGCACACCAGCATTGCCACCAGCACTGCCATCAAACTGTAAGGAGGAAAGAGAAAAAAAAACTGGTTTACTTATGAAACACATTCTTCAGTTCAGTCAGAACTGAAATCTCAATAGAAGCCATCCAAGTTTACAAAGTCATATAACGCTGTTGTTAGTTCCTTCTTGCAGAAAATTTAGGAGCAAAGTTACAGGTTCCTTTCAGGAACAAGAAGGTATTTTAACAAAGTTTCCATAAATTACACATTTACAGACAGCAGTAAAATCCTTACATTAAAAAAATCCCCAAACCCAACAAAATAACCACTTAGAACTTCAGAAATAATACTGCGTCTACAAACATTTCACTTACCTAAATCGTAGACAAAATACAATTTTAGCTGCTAGAAAAGAAGTCCAGGCTTTTAAAAAGCTTTTTTTGGAAATTATCTACTCTGATCTATAAATAACTGGAATAAAAACCATCCTGTAAGCAATATAATAACCCAGCCACCATACCTGTGGAGATTCATATGTGATAGTTTTAGTTTCTGTCTGAACAATTGGAACTTCTTTAGTGGAGATTTCAGTTCTCTGTGTAGCATCTGAAATGGTTACCATCTCTGTTTTCACTACTGGAGGCTGTGTGCAAGAAATAACCAATCAATTCAAAAGATAGAAGAATGTTTGCAAAGTGGACCAAGAAAACATAACCACAAATTCAAAGAAATCGTAAGATAAATATTTGACTGTCTTCAGAAAGAAAAAGCATGCAATAAGTAAGCAAAGTGCAATGAAGACTAATAAACCAGCCCTGTTACTTCTACACAACATGGTAGTAAATTCTAATGTCCTAGTAACCTTGGCAATGTTCTGTTTTAGCCAATAGTACATATCACAGAAGGCAACTGCTAAAACCAAGCTGCAACACAGGTATGGGAAAATGTTTAAAAGTGTATCACTAGAGAAAAAAAGTAAAAAATTTAGTCTGCATAAAGAAGCTGATAGCTAGCTCAGATGGATAAGCTTCATGCTAGACTTCATTTGAAAAAATGCCTATCATTACTCCTTCACCATAGATAAGGACTAGGAATTCCAAGTTTAACTTTTAAACATGTACTACTTCTGACAACTGGATTTTAAGCAGTCTATATTCAACATAATAATTCTGGAATCAAATGCTTCTATTTACAACAATCCTAAAAAGCCCTGTTAACCAGTGAGGTTCTCTGCAGTATCACAAAAAATCATTAACCTGGGGCCTACAAGCCAGTGAACTTGTGACTTATTGGAGCAGATTTCCAGTATATTTAAGAACTTTTAAAAAAACATAGCAAAACCTTTTGCTATTTTTCTAGATGTATGGGTTGCTATCTCCCATTGATTTTGGATGTGCAGGGGAGGAATCCCAGGGGAAAAAAAGTACTCCTTTTATTCCCTCACACACACATGCACACACAGCAGCCCTTTCCCTTTTTACTTTAAACTAGCTACAGTTTTAGGAAGCGTGAACACCTGCAACTTCATGAGGTCTTATAAACCAATTCTTTCTCATCACTAATCAGAACACCTGTGTGTGCTGACTACAAAAGAAACAAGCTAAGTAGTTTGGAAATTAACTGTAAAGAAAAAAAAATAATTGCCACCATTACAAGAAGAAGCAAGTCGATAACCAGGAAAAAACCCACCCAGTTGTTGAAGAATTCAGCAGAACATCATGACAATTTCAGAAAGAAATGCATCCCCATGCTTCATTTTTTCCCCCTTCTGCTTCTTTATACAGTTTTCTCAGTAACAAGCCCTTCAACCTTGTTTGGCTTAAACCAACTGATTTTGAGACTGGAACCCATGCATGCTTCGCTAAGTGTCTACTGCACCAGAGCACTTCATCATAAGATTGTGATATATACCTTATCGCTTTACAACGTGGTGCTCTCAGCTATGCAGTTTCTAACTATACTTACTCTAGTCTATAAATCTGTGATGTATTTTAAAAGAGAAAAAAAAAAAAGGGGCGGGGGAGGAGGAAGGTGGCAAGATTAGCAGTGAGTTATGAGGAGGAAAAACGAACAAAAATTTTTGTTGAGTGTTTTCTAATTTCAATTGCTTTCCAATCACAATTACATGTCACGGACATGTCAAAAACAATTGACAAATAGACAAGACGAGACTTAAAACATTGGAAACACGTAAGTAATACAGTATGTTTGTGCATTTAAGATAAGGGGGGCGTGGGGGCGTAAAAAGGAGATATCAGTCTTCGGAAGGTTTGCCTTACTGGTGGTTCTCACTCAGTTCTAGCAAAAAGTCAGAAACCATAACAGAAGGAGACAGAATTTCACTGCTCATCAATGGTTTCTCCTTCCAAATGATCTGAATCTTGTTGGATGCCTGAAGAGCTGGAGGAATAGGAGAAGAAGAAAGGCAGGTATATTTTCATCCCCAGAAATATCTCACTTAATCTAACTGTCAAACTGGTCTACCATTTACCTCAGAACAACAAATTATTTGTGGTGCAACATCAATGTCAACATGAGACACATCTCCATTGAGTTTGAGCTGTTCTTCTTCACCTAAATCTTGCTTAATTTCCTCTGACAAAATCTTCTCCTCTGTAGTTATGGCAACTGTGTTTTCCTGGACCAAATCTTCAGCTGTAACTTGTGTATGCTCAACTGGTACATGTAGTTTACTGCTTTCTGGTGTGGCCCCCATGTGCTGTATTTTTTCTTCATGTTCTTTCCTCTTCATGTCTTCCTCTTCCTCCTGTTCTTCCCTGATGACTTCCTCAATTGCCCTGTGATGTGGCTGGTATTCTCCCACCTCTTCATCCTCACTCTCACTACTACTGCTGCTGCTGCTACTATCTGATGGCAATGAGGAAGAGTCCTTTTTTGACAGATGCTCCACCTCACATGTTTCCCCAGCAGTGGCAACTTGCATTTTCCCTTTGTTGGTTTCATCTACGAGTATTACTTCTTCTATCCCAACCTCTGCCTGCTTCTTCTCCTCCACTATGTCAAGAGTCTCATGTGAATTCTGCACAAAAAAACATGGATGAGGAAAAACAAAAGTAGGGTATATGAATAAATTAAAATGGTGGAAAAAAAAATTAGCTGATGGCTGTTTCGTGTCATGTAGGAGACAAAAGATGGTTGTGATGGTTAACTGAAAAAGGAAGGAAAGAAAGAATGAAGATGGATTGGAAGAATTAGAGCCAAATTTAACCATGGGAAAAAAAAAATCAGTAGAACCTTATCAGCATCGCTGACTCCAGTACACGGCCCTTCTGCTCTGGAAGCATGCCTCTGTGAAACAAAAAAGCAATCATAGGATAAAAATCAATGCATAACCCTTTTCAACAGTGCAATAGCCTCCAAGCAAGCTTTTAAGAATGCAGATATGTGATACTAGACAGATACTGTGTATTCACAGCAAGTTTCACACAGAACTAATACTCATTTCCTTCTACTTCGTTGAAATACTCCACTCAAAAGTAAGAAACACAGATATTACTAATTGGCATAAGAATTTAATTATGAAAGACTGAAAATAAAGCATAAATGCACTGGCCAGTGATCCTACTGAGGCAGTTATTTCTCTCAGTTAAATCAGGAATTAAGAATAAATAATAAGTAAAAAAAAAACCAAACTCAAACAAACCATCAGCCCAAGCATATTTAGTGTTCGACTATCCATTTATCATCACACAAAATACAAAAATACTTTATTTAAGATTTTATTAGTTGTTCCTCTTTGGTCTGTTACTTTATGAAAGCTAATAGATAGCAAGGAGGAAACTATTTAGGCTTGTATGTTATCAGAACAGCAGTAGCTAATTACTGAGCTGATCTCATTAGGATTCAGTTTTGAGCCAAAATGACGAGATTAAAGCAGTTACATTAGTATTTGTGCTGTAACAGAATGCTATGTGACGGTTACTGCGGAAAGCCCACGATAAATTACACATTAGGTAGTATTTTTGATGCAATGTTCAGTGAAGAGTTTGCAGCAAAATTTGCGTTCAAATGAAAAATCAACACCATCTGTGACTTAATCCTAGTAAAGCACCCACCAAGTGTAAGGCAGCACTCCTGGTGACGCTTAACCAAGCACCAAGTGGCACTTCCCGAGTGCTGCAGACACAGAATTAAGCTCCCCTCTAACACCAGCCCAGATTCCTGACAGACAAGTGAGCTGCGGGCCCCTTCCCGGCATTTGACTGCTTTGGGTCTGAGAGGAGGCGGGGGGATGCACCTGGGGGGGATGCACCTGGGGCGGCGGCGCGGCCGAGGCGGCGGTCTCTTCCCCCGCAGCGCCCTCTGCTGGCCCAACGCTGGCGGCGGCGAAGGGCCCTCTGGTGCCAGCGCAAAAGCCCTCCTTACTAAACAAAATGGACGTAATCTCCTCTTCTAGGCTCTAGACGAGTCAGAGAAGGGAAAGGAAAGAATTAAACAGTGACAGACGGAGCGGCAGCGACCTACAAAGGAAAGGTTTGGCAAGAGAGAAATGTAACAGAGCAAAGGATTCAGCTGGGAGAACACTAAAGGAGCACTTGCAGGCAGTAGAAGAAGACAGGACAAGAACGGTTATCACCCAGCACACACGTACTCTAAGACTGCATCTCTCCACCGTGCAACTCACACCATAAGCATTAAAAACATTAACTCTTCCGTGGCCTTCCCGAACAGAACACTTAGCCAGTAATTCCATATTTACTAGTGGCATTTTGCTTTTTTAAAACTCCATTTTTAACAACTTTCTGATGCCCAATTGTCTCAGAGCTTTAGGGTATTCAGCTATATATACTTTGAATAATACACACCCACAACACTGAAACGAGGTTTTCATTATATGTTATATATATGGGTTTGTTTGGGTTTTTTTCAAATCCTTACATCACATAAGCAAATTTGTTTCTGTTAAATAATCTGTTTTCAAAAAGCCTTCCCCATTCTACCGGGAAAAGGTGTTTACTCAAACACATGAAAAGGGTATGTTACTCTAAAGCATAAATTACATTCATCATCTGGTATATTTTCTGTAGTATTACAAATCCGTATAACAAAGCAAACTTTCAACATTCATGTGGGTACAAGCCTCTGAAAAGGCTAAAATTCTTTGTTCCAATTTTCCTTCCACAAGCTCTTCTATTAAGTTATAAGTAAAACCAGTTAAAATTAAAATCCAGTTATGCGAAAAATAGCCAGCATGGTCATAACATACATCTTGACAACATGCAAGCAGATAGATTTTTGTCTTAGAAAATGGTACTACAGAGAATCATGGCAGAAGCACATGCCAGAGGAAAGCCAAAGTGCCATGCAGACAACTGTGCTCCATGTGGACTCAGTGTGTGAGTAGCAATGTAGAATCTGAACTGACATAAGTTACAACATGCTACTGTGCATATCCTATAACACATATGGCATGCAGAAGAACAGAGAAGGAAAAGAAAAAGAACTCCTATATTTTTTTCCCTACAATAAAGCTTAATTTTCCCTAAAATAATGGTGGCTAAGAGTTAACTTGAATGCAATTTACTGAATTCTGCCCTCCTGCCGCATTCAAGATCCATCAGGGTAATGTGTTCCTCACCCCAACATTCTTTGCCTAATTTAACGTGTCCAAGGTTCATTTATTAACAGATTACACCAAAAGACAAAAATGTTCATGATACTCCTACTATACTCTAGTACCTCATGTTTTCTAACCACTCAAAACAATGAAAAAAAGAGGTGGTTTGGGGGAAATTATCAAAGTAGTATGTGGTCAGACTGCATGCATTTCTTTCTCTCCCACACATATAAATACATATATAATTAAGAGAAGCCCATACCACCCATCTTTTTGCGTTTTACCACATTCAATTTTTTAGGTCTTATCATCTTTTAAAAGGAAAACCCCAATCATGCAATTTGTTTGATAACATAACCCCCATGCCTGGAGAAGGCATATACTAAAAATTATTAAAATGTATATGTAAAATTGGCACTTTTCATCAAATTCTTGTAGTTGCAATACTATATCAGTCTGTGAAGATGTTTAAATTCCTGGCAAATTCCTTCTGGTACACAGTCATAAACACAAACATGAAATACTGTGTACAAGCAGTGGGTAGGAGAGGATGGATTACAAGAAAGTAAAATATTGTGGGCACTCATAACATAACATTTCACACATTTGTGACATACATATCAATGTGTCACAAGTTCTCTTCTAATTAAGTCACAGATGCTGTGCATTTGTGGGAGTACAGCAATACAGAAGTATAGTGGCACTAACTAGATGTACCCAAAATAACATTTCTCATATGCAAAAATACACTTATTTGCAAGTATTTTCACAGGAGCAAAAGGAGGAAAAAGAAAAGAATGTTAGCAGTGGTATCCCTGTTTTATTCTGGTATTGTCTAGCTATCCTAAAAGACAGGAAACACCGTCTAGCAATAGGACTGAGCAATGTATTTTTGTCTACTAATGCCAGCAAGTTTATAAACCAGGAATAACAAAAAACACTTGAACACAAACTTCTCTACATCCATCACAAATATTTCAGGCTGGAAACACTCTGTTTCACAAACCTCATATCTATATAGGTTACTGGAACAGCTTCACATTAACATACTTTTGTCCCAGTTCCAAAGTGTTAGAAAATAGTCCAAAGGTGATTTAAAAAAGCAACATCACAATTGCCACCCATCATCACCATACACTGGTAGTAGCCCCCCACTGGTTATCTATTGTTTTTCACCACATAGATGTTACACCAGCTTATGGGGAAGAAACCTCCCTCTTTTCCTGGATGAAAAGAGAGGTAGTGTGGAGATACAACCAGGTTGCCTTTGAAATTAAGCTGCTTCTACAGCATTATTCGTTTGAATAATGATTACACAGTGTACAAGTAAAACAAAAGCTCTTGTGTGAAGTTGTCAAATAACTCCAGTTATTTCCATACAGAAATACATGTTTTGCTGTTATCCTAGCCCCATCAAATACAGTAATTTTCCAGTGAAAAATTGGTTTTCTTTTCAATAGTATCCATTCATAACTTCACGGTGTTTAAGCAAAATGTTGCTGGCTTTCATGTATGTGTGTATACACAGACATCCTGCTTTACAACTCAACCTTCGCTTTCAGTACTAGCTTAAAAAAAAGTTGTCTCCATCAGGGGGAAAAGAAAAAGAAAGAAGTGCCCAAGCTAGCCCAGAGCAGATACAGCAAAAAGGCAGTAGGTTTCAGGGCAGCCACCTTATCAGTTTCCTCTGGTTTTGCTCCAGCAATCCATGGCATTGCACTCCATTGCATCTCCTTCCCAGGCAGCGTTTTCAATTGGAAAATGTGGTCTCCTTTTTTCTATTTGGTTTTCATTTCATAAAACCAGTGTAAATCAACAAGCAATGAGACAGACATACACTATACATAAACATAAAACCAAACCATCTGAAACTGACAGAACACACTAGATAAACAAAAATACTGAGATAAAGGTACTTGGAGGGGCCTCAACTTCAATACAAAGAAGTCAACACAGAAAATACATACAACCATATAATAAAAATTAAGTTACATTTTTACATAAATGGCTATAAATATATTTTTGTTAAAATAGACATTAAATGAATCAATGTATCGTAGACAATTTAAAATTAGACCAACTTTTGTACCTATGTATATATCACTATATGAAGAACTATTTGGGAACTACTCAGAAATTTGAGGGGTAATTTCCTGGCAGTAACCATAAATTAACAAAATACTCAAAGAAGTGATCCATACAGTCACTGACTGTTATCTGTAGGCACATATTCACAGTTCAGATTCCTTAAATCCCTTATTGAAATAATGTCCTATTAACAAAAATAATTTGGCAACAGCAAGCAAGCTTAACTGAGGTGAAAGTCCACCTCTCTAGGAACTGAAGAGAATATTTAAGAATTTAATGGGATAGGACAACATTACATTTAGGAGGGAAGGGTAAGAACAGTGATGAGAACAAAGGGTAACAACAGAAGATAAACTGAATGTTTTTGAAGACTGATTTGCTCTTTTACTTTACGAAAGAAGCAACAAATAACTCTGCATAAACCTAGAAGTTTCCCAACAGCAAGAGAAATTTGGGTAATTTTCTTGCCACAAGCATTCAGGGTGACAGCTGTAGAAAACTTGTTCAAACTGCTGTTTTAAGGTTCAGGAAGGAAGGAGGTATAGAGGAAAGCAGATAAACTCATTTTACAGACTTTTGGAGATAGAGTAAATTTTAACAAGTACATTAAATACATCCTAAAGAAGTCATCAGTGTAAATTAACTGATCGTATAAGGTCCTTCTGAAACAACACACAGGCTGTGTGTTTATGCACATGCTGTGTATGAAGAGTCAAAGAGTGGGAAAAGGAGAGGAAAATCCTACTGTCACTGAAATATTATCTCCATCAATCTAAGTAAGAGTAAAATTTCAGCTGTCCTTAGCACACAAAAAAATACTGCCATTGCCTCCATTTTTTTCTAGTGATTTGAATTAAGTTGCTCTTGAAGAAAAATAAAATTCCACACATTCTTTAAAGTCAGGCCCAATTGTAAGTATAAGTGCTAAAGAGTTAATGCATCCTTAGTATATACAAATATCACATTAGCCAACAAAGTGTTAATCCAAAGGACAAACTGCATTTACTGTATTACATACAGGGTTGTATGAAACGCATGTGGACAAATGTCAGCAGTGACATACCCCTTGTGTCTGTAGGGACAGAGGTGTGATACGCCGCTTTTCCCACTCATTTGGGCGTGGTTCAGGTGTGGATTCCATGAAATTGCGCTTGAGCTCGCTAATGCTAGCCTGGTGTTTCAGTAAGTCGTCCTGGGTCTTATCCAGGTCCTAGCAACCCGCAACGTAAAACAAAGTAGGACAAAACATAACGACAAAAGCAAACTTAACTGGGGGGGGTGGGGGGGAAGGAAAAAAAAGAAACCAAACCAAGGAAAGTGCCTTGTGTCTGAAGAGCTTCACTTTCTGGAGTGCCTTGAAATAAGAAAGTTTAAGGCTATGAGGGAGCCAAGATTTACTTGTGTCGCTCACACACTGCTTCTTCCATATTTTAGGGCAAAGGAAAAATAATGCCTTGCATGGTTATTTAACAGAGGGCTATTTTCATCCAAAACGTGAAACTACCAACAATGTGAATCAATCAGAATTTCCAGTAGTTACTGGCTTTCACCTAAAATTCGTTAAGTCCAGAAGCAAACGCTTTGGGGTATTGCAAACATTACTGAAGAGAGCTGTAAGAAACAACACTCTAACCCAAGAAGCATTATAAAAATGCATCTTTCTTGATATTACAAGCTCCATGAAAAAATACTACTGTGAAGACAATGCTACAGGGCCAAACATGTAAGCAACTAACATTTGCTCAGCTTCAGAGGGATTACTCATTGTATCTGTCATGTAGGCTTAAACTTACTGGAAGGATGTGATTTAAAGACTTAAAGCCTGGTATCTACCAGTTTAAGAACCTGACAGCAGACACATCACTCAAGTAGGGATAGTTTTTGTGTGCGCTGATATCAAAGGGGTGTTCTCCCTAAATTACACCTACATAGGCAAGTGCCAAAGGGGACACCACAGCATAAATACTGAATTATATTTTGTGATGATTGAGGCCAAGCTGCAGCACCTTGGATCAAATAACTACAAGCTAGTCTTTCATTTTGCACCAGATACAGGAGCAGACACAAGGATCAGGAGCTATGCAGAACTGTTCTGGTAGGTAGGCAAAAATCTGCCTCCTTAGCTTTCTTGGAAATTCATTATCCTTTAAATACAATGCTAGGCTCTGGTAGGAAGAGCAGATTTCACTCTGCTTTTATAATCTGTTCTCCTTCCAGAATGCCAGGTCTTGTGAAAAGCCGGTGTTCGTTATGCACACTCTAACACAAGAATATTTTTTTGGTATTCTGTGCTGAAACCCACATTTAAGCCTCAGACCCATTTGTAGTCCAGAATTGAAAGACTGAAGATTAAAACGGAATAATATCAATGCAGGTACAATTATTAATTAAATTTTAACAAAAGAATGTAATCAGATACAGTAATTTAGGTAAAGCAGCTGGGTTTTGTACAAAGATTTTACATACTTTGTAACTGAATATTTTGAAGTTTTATTTCAACGTTCTGGTTGGATTTTTGTTGTCAGTGCTCACAATGCAAAGACACTTTGTCTTAAGTCATGAAAAATCCAAACCCAATACAAATTCATTAATTTCTGATTGCTTTTCACTTACATGTTCAGCTCAAAAAGCAGTTTGAGGCTGCACATCTATTTCCTAATTCTACAAATTTTCTTACATGCACCTTGAACACTAAGAACCTCTCCCCCTCTGGCAACTCTGTAGTTTCATATTGTGACAGGATCAATGCTTCACTTTTAATCTAGGACTAACAAACGAGACAATAAATATGTGCCCCTAAAGTACGTACTTTCTGAGTGAAATAAAGCCTTATGCCAAAGGCATTCTATTACAAAACTGAAGCTTGTAACAATCATATCATTATTTTAAGACTTGACACAAGGCACATTTCTTGGACTTGATTAAAGCACAATTATGCAACACACACTCAGTGCTTTAGTAAGTTATACACAAGCAAAGTTTCAATAGCTATCAAAAGCTGCAAAAAGCCAAAAAACGTATTAGTTGGGTTACTGCTATCCATACATCTCTTTATTACAGAACAAACTCAATGATTTTTTTAAAAACCTAATTTTTGTGACACAGGGAATTACTTATAGCCCCATCTGGATGAATAAAATAAATGAATGACATTTAAAGACAAAGGATTTTCTAAAATTTCTTCGTTTTCTAGCTTATGTTAATAAGCACAAATTAAATGATAACGATTATAACTGCAGTCTTTGATAAAATAATCCTGACTAACAAACTATATGGAAATTCAGTGACAATGCACAGAGCTTTGAACATGCTGTTCAAAGCTCTTTTGTTGTTGCTCATCTTCAATGAAAACCAACCTTTAGGAAGCAGAAATTACTTCCATTTTGAAAAGTGAAAAAAATGAAGATGTCAGAAGCATACCTAAACATTCTCTTTAAAAATCTGATGCTCACATACATTTTTCAAAACTCCTACAATCAATGCACATCAGGACCACACTTAGTTTTTCCATACTTCTACCACTGCCTGTGCCTCACTAACTCTATTTATTCACACAATATATGTGATAAAGGTTGATTAAACTGGCAAAAACTAGATACCCTGTTTACCAGAAGATGCCCACACTGAGAAGCCAATGTATAAAAATCCCATTTAGGATTATGAATTGGACCCAAGTGTAGGATTATGAATTGGACCCAAGTGTTTGCTTTATCTAAATAGGGCTATTATTCCCAGTTGCCACCTTGAAAACATCTAGCAAAAACACTAAAAATGTACACTGAACTTTCAAGCTGAAGGTTTTTCTGTTTGGATATTTTTTGTTTGGATATTTTTGGTGGTTTTGTTTGTTTTGAATATAAACTCAGAAACTAGAATGGTAACATGCAACATTTCCAAGCTGGCTTTCCCCCATGCACTTCATGCACTGTGTCTGTACAGCCTGCAAGTGGCCTCCCATCCCATGCAGCCTGGCAGCCCGTGAGAAGAAGAAGTGTTGCTTAAATTATATACAAACCTCCAACATTAAATTGCTATGTCTGACATAAATATTTTCCCCGTCTACTCTCAAGGAATTGCTCTGTGAAATTAAGCCACCAAAAAAAAAAAAAAAGAAAAAAAAGAGAACATAAAATGTACTAGCAAATAAAAAAAGAAGACCCTTAGAATCACAGTTAAATAAAGGAAAAACAAAATGGCAAGCTGAAAAGGCACTACTCAGACTAAATCCACAAAAAGCTCAGGGTGCTATCAAGACAGGCAGCTACAGCCAGATTTAGCTGTAAAAAACCACAACCATGCACCTTCTGCTGTGCTTCCTCCTCTTCATATTCCACCTATGTGAGCACACGGCAAAACTAAGAAAAGGAACTGTTAACACATGCTTCCAGACTAACACAGAGGATTCATCTCTTGGTAAATGCTGCAAAGCATGCTGTATTTACAGACCTTTACTGTTTTGGCCCCAGATGCTGAAATTATTAAACGTCTTTGGTCTTCCTTCACCTACATGTCGTAGAATGGCTGAAGCAATATTTGGCATAAGTGTCATGAAAAATGGAAGTTTCACACTGTGTCCTTTTCTTGCTGTACTTTGCAGTGTTTTTGCGGATGGAAAGTTAAGAATGAGTAAAGAAAAAAGAATAATGATATGCATAATTTCTGTGGGAAGCGCCTTCAACTCTGCAACAAGTTGATGTGAAAACGGAATCTAATGTAAGAGTTTGGCAGGAGAGTCTAGGATTCAAGTCAAACACCTAAATATCTAGATGTATTTACAAAAAGTATTTACAAAGTGTCGTAATTATTTTAAGGATTTTACAGCCTTGGGATACTTATTTGCACACTCCCTAATATTCACTAATATATTAGGTGAATATATTCTTGCTCAAACTGCAATGCACTCATCAGAAATGATAGCTGATCTTCGTATCTTACCTACAAGTATTCTGAAATGCCTTATGGAACACAACTGTTTAAAAAGCAAACAGCTTCACATTTTTTCCACAGGTATCACTATCAACTGCTAGTCTCAGGAAAAGATGCATTTAGAATTCAAAACTGTTCAAGTTCATAAATTTGAAGAAGGGTTCACTTACTGCATATAGTCTTGTGCATAATGTGGGACATACCATGTTTTAATTTATTTCTTGCTTATCTGGGGTTCTATTTTCTGCAACTTTATGTTACAAATGATGCAAAGCCTTTAAAGTAATTTTCCATTATTTTAAACTCAGTGGTTTTAATGGCATGTCGTGTTTAGTACAGTTTTAATGTGTATATTGTATTGATTTAATCAGTTTAACAAACTTTGTTAAATACAACATTGAACATGCCCTCCTCCTTTTTGATTCTGTAATACTTGGATTCATATTTCCTTTGAAGATCAAAATAAAACACTTTTTTTCAGTGGTATTGCTGTAACATGCACAGTAGGCATAAAGAAAGGAAGTGTTTTTTCAACCCCTCCAGACCATCAGAGCAACGTATTGGTGTGGCTGAGGCGTCTGTACAGCAGTTTTAACAGGGTATTTCAAAGAATCACTCCAGTGATTAAAGTCTGACAAAATCCGCAATCCCAGCTCATGAATGACATCAGTCTCCACCTTAACTGCTGCTAGAGATTAAAAACAAAAAAAGGGTCTTGGATAAACTCAGATTTACACGCACCCTCACAGACCAAAAACATCTGAAATCTACATTAACAAAAGCATTTAAAGTGTTCAGAGTTTTCTGAATTTAGCTTTTAGGAATTTCACTTTTTGGATCTAACTAGAATGTTGGAGATGTACATTCTGATCAATGCACGCAGAAGACATGCATTTTAACACAAGCTGATAGTGCAAGCAGCACAACTTGCAAACAGCATCAAGTAATAATGTATCTAATATTGCACAGCACTTCTGGTATTGGGTATGTGCCTGTAAACATTCTGAACTACAAAGCAACTTTTTTAGTACCTGCAGCTCAGTATCTGTAGAATTATGCATGCTGCAGGGTTTCAGGCAGGAAGAAACACCCCCACCAGCTATCTATTTACTAAATACCACAATGGCCATTTTTCACAAATGGGAAAAGTTAGAAAGATACAGACATACACATGTGTGTACGTATATTTATGTGTGTGTGTATTTTTACATATATATATATACAGATCTACATAGACATATACCTATACTAGGAAGTGTGCAAAACTGAGCAAGCTTCTGGGAGAATAAGCATAAAAGCTATGTGCAAGTGTCAACATTTAAGAAACAAAATTACACACCTCCTCTTCCTCTGCTTTGTCATTGAGGTCATTGTCATTAGAGCCACTAAAGAAAGTTGCCTTAGGCTCCAGGTAGCAGAGGGACAGAGCGAGAGGAAAAGAAAATGTGAGTGAAAAATAAATAGACTGGAAAGCAGACAGAAGCAGCAGAAAGATAAGGAGAAAAGAGGGGATGAAAGAAGGAGAGGTAATAGGAATGTAGTGCTGAAGCCCAGGTGGGAGGAAAGAGACGCAAACATCAGGGAGGCTAGGAAAAGTAATATAACCATTCTCATCAAGCAGCGAGTAGAAACTAAAAGAAAAGCATCTGATAAAGCTGAATGAGACACACAAGTCAGTGCTTTTGTAGTCCTTTGCATAGGTTTTTCCCTCAACAGCTGGGGAGCCTTGACTAGCTACAGGTCCCATAGATTGAAAGGTATTATTCAGTGAAGCTATTTTATTTTTATTATGATCTGGTGTTTCTTTCGTGGAATTGCACTCTGAGGCATCCGGGATGGTCAGGAGGGGCTCCCCAAAGGGATCTTCCTCAGAAATATCTGAAAGCATGTCTATCTCAGGGACAGGTGACAGGTTTCTGGATGACACATAATGGATGGGTAGTGATGATGGGTGTACATGAGTGAGCTGAAGAAAAAAATTCTGTGCACAGTGGAAAATGAAAGAACAACAAAATATGAGTTTGAAGGCACAAGGAAAGGGGAAAAAAAGAAATTATTAGTTAGTGAAAATTTTCACTTAGAAGCAGGGACAGATCTACTAATGCAATAGAAATGCCAAATAAAAATAGAACCCCTTTGCATTTTACAAGCAGCCAACTTGTTTACTTGCATGGATTATAAAAGGAACCCATTATGAATGTTTTGTTCTCAGGCTATAGAGAATTGTGTACTTTTGAACTGTAATGGTCACTTACAACAGATGGAAGCAGACAGATATCCAAAGGCAGAAAGGTCAGGGGACAGTGCAGTACAAAAAAGACAAGCTAGCACTTTGATTCTTGGGTTTACAGACGTTTCCTTTAAGACTTAAAGAGAGCCAGAAACTCAAAGAAGTATCTGCACTAGAGGGAAAAGAAAGCTGTTCACAGAATTGGCATGTGTAACAAAACCTTACTGAACAGCTTCCTGAAACAACTTCCAAAATACTGCTTTTTTCTATTCTTTTGGCTAAAATATTGAAAGATACCACCACTTTGAAAAGAAGGGAATACCATCATTTTACCAAGCCCACAGTCAAAACATAGCAAATCATTTTACCATTTTTCTCCCATAAAGAAACTCTGTGCTAATTCAAAATTATTTCAACTTAGCAGCAAACAACCAAAACCAACCAAACAAAAAACCAAAACACCACCAAATAAAAAACAAACCCACAAAAAAAAAAAGCAATTGTTGGTACTTGTTCCCTGCCTACACTTGAATGCAGTGGGAACATGTAAACCGCACAGAGAAACTCAGCATTCCCCCTAGGAATCAAATGGGTAGCTCATGTGCAAAAAAGTGTGAAAACAAAACTACTTTAAAATATGACAAAGTTCTGGAGAACTGCCTGAAAAAGAAAGGCTCTCCAGGAGAGAGGAGCAGCAGATTTTAGCTGACACTCTGGAAGGAATTTTTTACATAAAATCACACAAGATCTAAATTTAATTTTTTGACCTATTCCCCCAGTAGCTCAAACAAACAAGTAAACGGTTATCTGTAACAGGCACAGACCAAAGTACTCAGCTTCTCACAGAAATCTACTCCCCAGTCAATATACAAGTTCTTGAAAGATGAAATAATTCTGCAATGGCTACTAAAACAGTACTGTTACCCACAGAAATTAAACATAGTCATATACCCAACTTTGTAGAATGTTCACAACTGTGGATATACTAACTTTTAAGTCTAAATGAACTAAGGAAATTAATAAAACATTATCTAACCTTTGAAACATATTTTCAAGAACTCATGTAAGCTGAGAAATCAAATTAAATTTCTAGCAATAAAAGAAACACTAAGTCAATGCAATTCAGAAGTCTGTATTCTCTTTTGCTTACATACATTTACATTAAGTTAAATCTATAGAAAGCATCTGACAACTTTCCTTTAACATTTTAATATGGTGCTCTTTACAACGCCCAGAAGTGACAGGCCACAGACACATACCACATGAACAAATAAGTTTGGTGTGAAAGTCAGCCATACCTTTCCATCCTGACTCAGTTCTAATTCTGGAGTTTTAACTGGGCTTCCATCTTCTCCGACACCTTCATTTAACTTGGCCTGACCAGCAGCTTCACTGTCAATTCCTTTACCTCCAGCAGTCTGCACTCCAGTAGCATGGAAGTCTCTTAGACTTAGGTCTGAGATACCCATGGGAGCTATTAGAAAGCAAAGTAATTTTGGTTAATTTAGGTAAGATGGAACATTTTGGTTTTAAGACTTCTTAACAATAACCATTTTATGGTGATGATAGCAATGAGTAATACAGGCTACTTTTCCAGCTTCTTGCCTCTGCAGGAAGTAGTCTGTGGTTCTCATCATGAACAACACCACACCCTTGTAATATAATGTGCGCTTAACATGCAAGGGAGAAAAATCTCACAGTATCAGGAAGGTACTTGATAATCAACTTTTTGATTAGTCTTGGAAGACAAATTGAAAGTACTGTTCTTGTGACAGTGTAAATCACCATGACAAAAGAGAGAAATAGGTCACAGAGTTTTGTGGAAAGTCACTATTTTGAGAGGACTGGTTTAATGCAATACAGAAATAACATACATCTATGCATATAACTGTCACAGTATTTTTATTCTCAGCAAAACTCCAGAAACAACAGCTCTGTGAATGTTAGACTTTTCCTCCTGACATGCTTGCAAAAAATTGGGAAATACTGCGTATGTATACTTGAATAGAGTTGAAGCATAAGAGAGTGAAAAGCTTTAAATTATTTTTGTCTCTTATTTGATTTGATATTCTGTAATATACATATGAGTAGTGAATACAGATGCTACGTGTCTGATATAGAATTCTCCATATATTCACAGCAGTGCCATAAAATTTAGGCAATGACTAAACTTACTGTTTAGGTTACCTAAAACTGACAAGTAACCAAAGTGGTTACTCCTCAGAACAACCATCAGAAACTGAAATTCACATATTTGGCAGTAGACATTGTGGCCACCTATAATGTCAATATTTTGAGTGCTGGTTAGATCAGAACCAGAACACATAATGTAAGCACTACACTGAAGAAGTAAGACAAACTTCATACCTCCATCAAGGCTTCTGGAAACACGCTTGCTTGAAGTGCGTTCAAAGTATGGAGCTGGTCTGTCTATGAGGTTGCTGGCCTGTCGTGTCTGTGCTTGTGTACGGCCACTGTAGCGGAACTTGGAACCCAGGGTTAAAAACTTTGCTTTTGGAGGCTGCTCTGGTGATACAAGCCTAAAAAGGAATATGAAGAAAGTCAGTTAAAAAGACCTTATTTTATGTATTTAATAAGGTACTTTGAAGCTCCATTATTAAACTTCAGTTCACCATGCATGATATGCACACTCCAAGGAAGGATTATACAATAAGCTCTAAGAATTTAATAAACCAATGAATGTTATTTATTCATTGAAGTTGAGTTGAAGTGATGCTGATAACCATCATATTTTCCACAGTATGACTAAGCATCTGGGATCCTTATCTTTTGGTGTTAACGTAGTTAAGTTATATTTTTTGTAGAAAGCTGAGGCCACTGTAAGTAAAATACCTCTCAAATCTCTCTCCTTAGAATGTTACTTACAGTAGAATCTATACATCCCACCTCCACTGTGTCTTCTATATTCTGACATATCAATACAGCAGTTGCTATTCCCCAAGTTAGGGAATAGCATCTCAAAGCTGCATGGAAAACTGTACCAATTAAGAAAAAAAAAAAAAAAACAAACAAAAGACTGAGATGGCTGGTGAGATGTGACCCAACAATAAGAAGTTTAACAAGCTAGATTCAGATTACACTTTCTTTACAGCGTCATTTACAGGTTTATGTAAGTTGATGTTTGCTGGATATAAGGATAAGAAAAAGGCATATTCTGGAAAGGGTGAAAAAAGAGATTCAGTTATGAGTACTATTAATACTGGATTCTGTGTGTTTGTACCTAAGAGTCAGAGTCAGTGTCAGAAGTCTAAGCAGCAATGTGGCAGAATTTGCTATGATTGATTCTGCTTTGTTCCATCAGTTTTTTACATCACATGCGTGATGCGTGAATTCCCTTTAGGATGAGGACTTAAAGTTCTTATTCATCTAACCCTCATTGCTTGTACTTTGTTTTTGAAATTTAAGCCATCAGCTTCAACACTGAGAGAACTGTTTGATCCAGTGCTATCCCTGCTGATAGAACATCACTGCAGGAACTCTTCCCAGTCTGTTCCCCTAGAAAGGCCTCTCATGTTGCCTCCTGATCAGTGTAGTACTTCAAATACATACTCACCCAGCCTGGCTGCCTCCATGGCCTATTCTCCCTGTGTATAAAACAATCAGAATAGTTAAAGCTTTCTGATTTCAGGATCTGCAAAGAATGAGAAGCTCACAGAACATCAGTGTCTTTCAAGCAGAACCAGCAGCTACTGTGTCCTGAGTATTTAGGATAGCACAGACTGGCAAGCGAGACTTAAAATGTATGCTGACTTTGTTCTCTTAAAGCATTTGCACAGGGAAAGTTTGTGTCAGTGGAATCCAACCCAAGATATGTTAAGACAGTATCCAATAGTGGGTTGTGAAAACTGATAGTCACTCTAAAGATACTTCAGCAAGTTTCTGAAATTCTGAAGAATTTCAAGATACTTAGCAAACAGAATGGTGAGCTGGTTTGGTGGAATGACCTTGGCTGGATGCCAGGGTACCACCACAAAGCTGCTCTATCACTGCCCTTCCTCAACTGGACATGGGAGGGAGAAAAAAATGTAATGAAAAGCTCGTGGGCTGAGATAAACAGAGGAGAGATCATTCACCAGTTGCTGTCATGGGCAAAATACACTTGACTGGGGAAAAAAATATTTATTACAAACCAAATCAGATCATGATAATGAGAAAAACCCAAATCTTAAAACACCTTTTCCCCACCATTCACTTCTTCCTGGGCTTAATTGTACTTCCAAATTCTCTACCTCCTTCCCCCTCAGCAGTACAGGGGATGGAAAACGGAGGTTGTGGTCAGTTTGTCACAGGTTATTTCTGCTGCTCCTTCCTCCTCAAGGGAGGACTCCTTACACTCTCCCCTGCTCCAGCATGGGGTCTCTCACACAGGAGACAGTTGTCTATGAACTTCTCACAGGCTGCAGTTTCTGAACTACTCCAGTGTGAGTCCCTTCCACAGGGTCACAGGTCCTGCCAGCAAACTTGCTCCAGCATAGGTTCCTCTCCCCATGGGCCACAGCTCCTGCCAGGATCCTGCTCCAGCATGGGCTTTCTACGGGGCCATAGCCTTCTTCAGACATCCCCCTGCTGTGAAATGGGGTCCTCCATGGGCTTGCAGCTAGATAAGTGCTCCACTGTAAAACGTCCATGGGCTGCAGGGGCACAGCCTGCCTTCCCACAGCCTGCACCATAGGCTGCAGGGGAAGCACCTCCACATCTCCTTCTGCACTGACCTTGGGGTCTGCAGAAGTGTTTCTCTCACATATGCTCAACTCTCCTCCTTGGCTGTGGTTCCACAGGTTTGGTTTTTTCCCCCTTTTTTCTTAAATGTGTTGTGCCACAGGCACTGCCATCGCTGCTGACAGCTCAGGCTTGGCCAGCAGCAGGTCTGTCCTGGAGCTGGCTGACACTGGCTGTATTGGACAGACGCCTCTAGCAGCTTCTCACGGAAATCACCCCTCCCTATAACCCTCTTGCTACCAAAACCTTGCCATGCAAACAAACCAAATAACACTAGGTAGAAAGTTACCATCTTCTCTAAGAGAGGATGTCATCTATGACCATTCTATGATTCTGTGTTTACGGTTTGTCAAAGTGCTAGCCAGAAAGATCTAATCCTGCATGCCTAAGATTCAGGTACACAAGCACCTGGATCCTACTATGTTTCAACAGATTTTTTAAAGAAAACAAAATTCAAGAAAACCTAACCCAACCTTCTGCACAAAGGACACTAATGACATAAAATCACTAGTATATGCAGCTTCACTTTCATTGCTTCTATAAAACAACCTTATGCAATCTTTGCAACGATTTATTTCTCCACATGATTTTCAAGAGAGTGCATTATGCATTAAGAGGAAGAAGGCTAAAAAGGTTTTTTCCAAGGTTATTCTTCTTTATTTTCTAGTCTTGGCAAGGCTACAGCATTAACTGCCAGTTTTTATCTTTCACCCTGCTGAGATAAAACTTTTAATCTTTTAATGTGAAACAAACAAGAGAACCTATTACTTCCTGATTAAAGGCATTTGAATGGATTTTTTTTTGTATTGCAAGCATAATTACATAAAATAACTGAAGACTATCCCTTAACATTTTAAGACATTCTGGGAAGACACTGAAAAAAAAATAAATCACTAAAGTTTCAAATAAAACATGGTAAAGCAGAATTCTAAGCAGGTATCTGCAGCTATTGCTTAAACTGGAAGTTGCAGATTAAACTTAGCTCAAAAGATTACTGTAGATACACAGTCTGACTGTATTTCTTAAAGAAGATTGTTGCTCTTTGAAAATGGTACTGGAATCCTATAAGGTTGTATCACAAATGAATACAATGCCTCTGGTTGTAATTTCAATATAGTTCATTAGAAAATTTTATTAATAACTTCATATGCTGGTTGAATTTCCCATCCATTAGAAGATGAATCTTAATGCGGTTATTTGAGAAAAGCTGAAACATTGCAAAAGACAACACAAGGAGTTTCACAGTGTTACACAGGGCATGTTAAGAGATCTGGAAGCTAAGAATGTACATCTAGATTCATTATCAATTACTGTGGTATCATACACAAGCTTTACACATGCTCTGAAAGGGCTACAATCTCTTGGACTGCAGCTGTATTCCGCTTTTTATCTTTGGAGAAAAATAGAGCTGGATTTACTTTACTGTTTTTAAATCAGGATGACAGGTTATGAGGATTTTCTGTCAGTGACATCACTGAAGTATATGGATTTTCCAGAATTATTCAAGTATTTGTTATATAATTTTCATTATAATGTAATTTCTAGCAAGCAAAAGCCACTTCTGATTGGAATAAAATCCAATTATTTTTATTATGTCAGCATTTCTGCAGCCAGATTATCAAATATGTGATAATGCTCCTAAAAACTTAATATATCTTCAAATGGTAGTTGTTCGTTTAGGATATTTGACTTCCATAGGATTTGTTTTTTCCTATTCAGGTCCATTTTATTCCTATATAATTAGGAAATACAGTTTCCCAGCAAAGGAAATCATAGCATGAATTATTTGAAGAGTGTTGATAAACTCTCCACCACTGCAGACAGAACTGCATGCTATTTGTGGTAACACACATCACCAGTCAAAGAAAGATTTTAAAGAATAGAATGTATCTTAATAAACTTAGTTATGAATTCTATCAAACATGAAAAAGAAAAGTCTTTGATCAGGGTTTAAAAGAAGTACTTCCAAATTAAGCATTTTGAGACTGATTGCCAATCTTAGCACAAACTCTAACATTGCATTCAAGAACACATTTAATGAAAACCTGAATACTGAAAACCATCTGACAGCTCCAGTAATGAACTGCTTAGGTCCCACAGGCCCAAGTTCTCTGTCTAGCAAGTATATTCATGTTACACTAGTACTCAGCATCGTATCTACCTTCAAGCACAATTTCTTTTTTAAAATAAAACCACAGGCTACTGAATGGAAAGCTTACCTTTTAAATACCCCAGTTACTGTGCTCATTTGAAGCAAAAAACTCAGATTCAGTGCCCATTCAATGCTTAAGAGGGTCAACCTAAATCTGTGACTCCTAGGCTGCATGGGGCATGTGCACTCCCTCATGAAGTTTGTGCTATTATAAATGAAATTAGGATTTTTCAAATTCCTTTTCAATGGAGGAAGTAAAAAGAGGAACTACTCTGTGCCTTATTGTTAAAGTGCTCATTTACAGATAGACCATAATTTTAATGACCAGTTCAGTATATTAGAAAGCTGTAAGCATTTACACTCAGCAGAATATTCTAAAAAGTGAAGTGAATAAAGATTACTGTCAAGCCCTGAGAACTTCTTTAGAAGGTGCACAGTGGCTTTCTAGATGATCATTTTGAAGAGTCAATCTCTCAGGAAGTCTTAACATATGGTAACTAGTTCAGCCCTATCCTGTTAGCACTCAAAGTTTAAATAAAGCAGTTAAATTCAGACTTTCAGAACTGTCAGTTTGGGGTAAGTAAATTGTTAGAGTGTCGTCTCTTGAAGAGGTGTTACGGGAGTGGGAAATAAGGGGCAAAAAAGGGGGGAAATCTCTACTCTCCTCCTGTCCTTTAAAATGAAGATATACTCATACCTGGTAAAGTAGGAGAAGCAGAGAATTATCATTTACCTGAAAAAAGTATGATGCTCCACACAAACCTTCCATAACCTTTTAGCAGCCCGATGGTTCGGCAGTTTGAACCCAATAGTGCTCTCAAACTGCTCCGTCTGGGAAGAAACCACAAATAAATTAACCCATTTCCTTAAGCTGGCTTTTAACTAGCAGTAGAGTTCAGACAGTTCCATTACTGTAACAAGTGCTAATTCTCCTTTCATAAGGCTTCATAATATTTAGAAATAATAAAAAAATAATCAGAATTTCCAGCCTTTTAATAAAATTATACTTGGGGAGATAGCCGTTCCTAAGTTCACTTCCTAAGTGAACAAATGACTCTGTTGAAAAACGCACTAATGCTTTACTGCTCCTTGCTCATTTTCTGACTAGCTGCTTGATATATTTATTTTTAAACTGCATGAAGTAATTGTACTGCAGGTTGTGCTGCACATTTCCCTTGGACTTAATAAATGTCTGAAATCCATAGTGAAGTGTTAAGCTCACCTAAGCTGTTTCACTATATAACAGTTTCTTAGCAAAACTATCGCATCTATGTACCACAGCGAGTGCAAGAACAATACATCTGTGTTACAAAACTTACAAAACTACAATGTTAGTATTGTATTATTGGTATTTAGACTTCTTTTTTGTTTTATTTATTCACACAGTAAAAGCTACTTTAAAAGTTTTAGAATATAATCTAAAAGAGCATTACAGTTTTTGTAACTGGATATTTAACAAAATGTCAATGTGTTCAAAACGTATCCCCCGTCCTCCCTTCAGAAACTCTCATAAATTTAGAAGGCTATCTGCAAAGAAAGTTGAATCCACTATTTCCGTAGTAGCTAGCAGAAAAAGTTATAGCCTCCTACAGAAAACTCAGGCCTTCGGTTACAGCCATAAGCTAGATGTGCTGACATTTAGCGAACGATTACACCCAAAGGGGAAGAGAAGCTGGCTCTCTCCCAGGACTGCAGGTTTGTATAAACACTCAGAACATGGCCAGCATAACTAGCTTTTGCTGTAAAAAATTAAAAATTGCAAGATGGCATCTATTAACCAAAGAAAATTGATTTTCTTCTTGGTTTGTGTTTAGTGATCCAGACAAGTGTTTAATACAATCAGTAGAATACAAAAAAGAAAATAAAATGCTCTTAAGCTTTGCTCGAATGCTACAAAAGCCTGTGAAATCTGCGAAAAAAGATTAGGATGTTTCCTTGTTACTAGATAGAAATGATCTCACAAAGGAAACAGGACAGAAAGGTGCTACTTACTTCTGCTGGCCTGACTTTGATGTAGAAATTACTTCTTTTATAAGAAATCTTAAGAATTTTTGGCCAAGCAAAGCGGTTGATCCGGAGTCTATCTTTGTAAATGAGCAGGCCATTAGCACATACACCCAGCATGATATCCACACCTTCAGAATCCTACCATGTATGAGACAATTTCATAAAAATCAGTTTAATAACATTCCAAACAAGCAATGATTGCTAGCATACCTTGAGGGAATAATGCAACTGGAATTTACTTCATATTTAAACCTGAAAGACCGCAACAAGATTCTCAAAGCAGAAATTGCAAAGTATATATATTTTACAGGAAAGGCTTTGGACTCTAAGTAATGACTTTGGCTTTCATATGCCATTGTATATGCCACATTCCTGGGAAATTCTTCAATATTCTGACAAAAGGGACTAAAAGTTAACAATTTAAAAGCAAGAAAAAGTACAGTGGATGTGCTACCAGTAATTTCAACAAATATTTATAACAACCTAAAACAGTGAGTGAACATTGAAAAAGCTGATGATCATGGTGATAGTCACCTACTATTCCAGTGAAGATACGGGGAAGTAATGGATAGGTGGCTGAAAATATCAACATGATCATTTCAAAGTGCTGCTGGTACACAACAGAGCAGAATCTCATGTCCTCCCCAAGAACAAATCGACTACATCAGATGCCAGCACTGTCATTAAGAAGTTACTTCACTGGCATAACTAATGCTGCAAGTTGTTCCTGGAAAACAGCAGTTTTAATGCTTGTGGATAACTTCACTCTACCAAAAGAAAACTCCAGTAAGATTCTAAAAATCTAAGTTCCTTAAAACACTACAGACCAATTGATCTGCCTGCTGCACTTGTATTAAAAACAATGAATAAATGTTATATAGTTAATTGTACAGGAATAAAAATTTATGTGTATTTGCTTCAAGTGCTCCTAATGAGAACACAGGAAAACAGTCTATGGAAAATTTGCAAAAACAACTGCACAACGTTTCCATATGAAACAGAATAAAAAAGTGTTTTGCCAGTACTTAAATTTTTTTTTTTATTTATTTTCTTTTTAAATATAGGAGTGTTATACTTAGAACACATTGATTTTCCTAATGATCTGAGGCTCTGGATTTGTGCAAGGGAGTGAGAAGGGGTTGGTTAGTTGGGGTTTTAACAAAAAAAAAAAAAAATCCCACTAGAAATGTAAATTTGATTTGACCTTTCCAGAAGAGTGGAAAACACCAAAAACCACACTCCTCCCCCCACCCTGATTTTAAGTTTCATGGTATTATTAAAATAATCATATGTTCTTTTCGGCTTTATTTTACAGCCCTACATCCCCTTGGGATCAAAAAACTGACATTTAAAATATATTCAGCCACTTTTATAAATAAAATATTATTTCTAAGCTGCACATACATCATGCATTAAGTGAGCTTAGATTTAATGTAAATTCTAAGTACTGTTAGAATTTACTGTTAGAAAAGCTGTTAACTGTAAATTACCATGACCAATAGATAAAAGGCTTTCACCTAAAACCTGAGAGTACGACATTTTTTAGGAAACATATATATATATTATGTTCTTTAATACTAAGCACATCTATCCAAAACCAGAACAAACCCAAACCAATCCCCAGTACCTTGGCATGATGTAAATCCACTCCATACATGGAGAGTCTCTTTGCATTTTCTAGGAACTGCGAATCCGCCTGTGCTGGAGTTAAGCCCCTAAAACCATTGAATAAGCCTTGAGTTTATTGACAAAAGAACTGAGAATCAAAACTGAGTGGAATCCTGGAATTCAGACATCAGAAAATCTCAGTCTGTAAGGCATCAAAAGCATTTTTGCCCTAATGGGAAAGTGCGCTTTTAAAGCATATTAAATTCTTAAAATGAGATATCCACCTTCACTCTTTCAAAATAGTCTAGGCTCTATGTTGCTTAAACTAATTCATATGCTCAGAGAAAAATATTTTCTCTAAAAGTTCTCTTCAGAGAACTTACTGAAGCTACTATTTTAAAACCAAACTTTTTAAACACGTGGAAGAGGCTCCAGAAAAAGATTTCCAAAGTAAGAGTAACTTCAGCTTAGCAGTTTTACACATACTTTTAAAAGGATTGACAAACATGACAAAGCATAATGATTTCATTTAATCCCATTGCATCCGACACACCTGTGTGTTTTGTGTAGCTCAGCTATTTTCTCTTCCATTTCTTGAGTCTGACTGGGTGCAAATTGGAATTCACTGATATAGCCACTGCGGTGCTCCTCTGGGTCATGATCACCCAGCTCAGCCTGCAGGGTATATGAACCAAGGAGGGTGTGAGTAACAAAAGAACATGGCAGTCGACCAGAAGCAATATCCTGACGAAGCTGTAGGCACAAGAAGTACCTGCAAGATAAAAGAAAGGAGGAGGGGAAATCAAACAAAACCAAGAACAGAGAAAGTGTTACTAATGTCAGGCTTATGAGATATGACAGAGTTTATTGGGATGTATGTAATCATATATTTTAAATTAAATCAATGCATTAATAATTCATCACTCCTTACATTATTTGAGTATTACTACCACACAGTAAATTTCACTTCCATTTTTAACAGCTGATATTACTTTCAGAAATAATGTGAAAAGCAGGAAAGATTCTGATTTTCAGTATAAATGAATGAAAAACTGTATCTAGCTTGTAACAAAAGCAGGCTTAGAACTCCTTCATTTCATATTGTAGCCTGCAGGTATCTAACATTTAAAAGTAAAACCTATTTGACATTTTGCTCTGGCTTTAATACTTTAACTTTTATATCCCTTGCAATTCATGAACTAATCAAGTCATGTAACACAGAAAAGAAATCTGGTTTAGTACTGAAATCATAATTACATGCCTTAAACTGATGTATTAGAATTTAGTATTACAGGTACTGCATACAGACTTTTACCAAATTTAACAAGTTATCAATCACCAATCACAACAATCCTACCCAACACAGGTGCTGTAGTGATACAACAAAGGGGAATGGCTTTAAACTGAAAGAGGGTAGATTTAGGTTAGATATTAGGAAGAAATTCTTCACTGTGAGGATTGTGAGGCACTGGCACAGGTTGCTCAGAGAAACTGTGGATGCCCCATCCCTGGCAGTGTTTAAGGCCAGACTGGATGGGGCTTTGAGCAACCTGGTCTAGTGGAAGGTGTCCCTGCCTGTGGCGGGGGGTCAGAACTAGATGATCTTTAAGGTCCTTCTAACCCAAACAATTTTATGATTTTAATGATTCTATTTAATGCATATGTATAAAACTACATTTTCACCAGCCTAGCCTAGGTTATTGCTGAAGTACCTTGGATCCCTTGAGCTTTGTTCTTAATATCAATACCCCACACCCTTGTTTACAATAAAGCAGCAGCTGGACAACAAACCACTGGCTTCTTTCACAAAAGATCATTTGCATCTTATCTCCTACCCAGATCATATTCCCATTTACCATTAAATTCTTTCTCAGGTTTCTTTCTCAAGTTTTCACTCTGCCTTTTTCAACCTTGTTCAAAAGAAGTTGATGTAAAAACATCTACAGTATCCTAAAGTAACAGCCAAACCTCTTATGGCATTCAGAAACTGAAGAAATTTTATATGGCTTTCAAAATAGACTAACAGTCAGTTTTTAGTTTGAAATTAGGAACTATACATACCTAGTGATGTCTTCAATCAACTGTGAAGGATCAGGGGGATAAAACTTCACATTAAAGGTGAATATCCAAGGTAAACCTAAACATGGGCAATGCTGGATTGTTAATCTCAAACAAGATGAAGAAAGCAAAAAAACCTTACTAAAAAAGGTTAGGCAGTCATATAAATCTTAGATCACTGAATCCTGAGTAAATTTTTTTCCTCCTTTTACAACATATTAGTAAGAAGCATAGAATATTTCCATTCTTAGGTAGTAACTCATATACAGAGACAGTGAACGATTAGCATATTAAAATAATTTTTAAATAAAGTTTTACAGTAAGTTATGTAAATATCAGAAGACATTTCTATTTTGAAAACTACCATAATATAATTAACATTTTTAAGATATTCTTTGTTCAGAGACACTTGCACTGAATTTGTGTTTAGCTCCAACTCTTCAAAGGCTAACAGTCTCCTCCTGTTTTAACTGACTGTTAGTTTGAGAGACTGTACAGTGACTACAAACTTGAGATGTCAAAATAAGGTCTGCATTGTATACACAAAGCTAAATAAATTATTCATATTCATACAGCATGGATGGATGACAAAAAAATATTAGCCATTCCTCCTTTAAAATATTTTTGAGAAACTAGACCTTTAACAACTATAATAACTATTATATTCTTACTTTGAATTATCATGGATTAGAATTGGTAACACCACATGCAATTTTTAAGCAAAAGCATTCTTAAAACTAGATTAGTAATTTGACAGATTATAAAACATTACCTTTAGTCACAGCTCTAATTTTAAATAAACCTTTAAGATTTGAAAGCTGAAGTCACTCATCAATAATTAAAATACATTATCAGAATGTTACTTTACCGGTACTGTAACACTATGTGCAAGAGGAATACATTCACTGGAAAGTACTAATAGCTTGACAAAATATAAAACTTTGCTAATTTAAACAGATTTTAAGTACAGTGCAGACACAGATGTAATACAAAATCACAAACTAAGAGTTTAGGAGAAGAATTTAATAGCTTGGTTTTGCACACTGCTTGAAAGCAAATGCAGTTGAGCTCTATTGTATTTTACCAAAGTTACACCAAAACATAGGGCTGCTAAAAATTATGAAGAAATACTAATACTAAGAAAAACAAGTTAGAGAAAGGCCACAAAGATGATCAGAGTGCTGAAGCACCTCTCCTGTGAAGACAGGCTGAGAGACCTGGGGTAGGTCAGGCTGGAGAAGAGAAAGCTCAGAGAAGACCTTAGAGCAGCCTGCCAAGTACCTAAAGGGGGCCTACAAAAAAGCTGGAGATGGACTTTTTACACAAGCTTGTAGTGATAGGACAAAGGGAATGGCTTTAAACCAAAACAGGGAAGATTTAAGTTAGATATTAGGAAGAAGATATTGATGCACTATAGGAGTTGTGAGGCGCTGGCACAGGTTGCCCAGAGAAGCTGTGGCTGCCTCATCCCTGGCAGTGTTCAAGGCCAGCTTGGAAAGGCTTGGAAAGAGCTTTGAGAAACCTGCTCTAGCAGAAGCTGTCCCTGCCCTGGATGACTTTTAAGGTCTCTTCCAGACCAAATCATTCCATGATTCTATGAAAATATAATCAAAACAATTCAGTAGCCGTTTCTGTCTTTCTTTCGCCCCTTTTCTCCTAAATGCAAATAGTATTTTGGTGAAAGGTCTCGCAAAAATAATCTCTGGTATAACGTTAATAATTCTATAAAGCTTGTTAATGATGAATTCTGGACAGTAAACCATTTAAAATATCTGTGCTACACAGATAAACCATACTTTGAAAAACATGTATTTTAACAACAACAGAGAAACCCCACTGAAATGCCATTTCCAGCATAATTCTAGTAAACAGTGCTGACATTTTGGTTTAAGGTTATTTCCTTTAAAAAAATCCCCTTTTAAAATTTCACATCTGTTAAAGGTGAAGAGGTGCTCTGTGTCAGTATTTCTAATGAAGTCTTTCATCATTTCAAAAATTATTTCAGATTTTCAAACATGTCTATTCACCGGAGCACTTCAATTTCTGCTTACATGTGAACCTCTCTCTCCACCTAGCCCCTAAATCACTACTTCCTGTAGAGAGTTTAGGGTTTTAGCGCATTTTAATGATCCCAGTTATGAATTATTTGTTAGCATATCAATTACTTTGCTTATGAAACAAGCCAGGAGTCCTTAAATAGAAAAGCCTAATTTATTGGATGAACATATAGTGCTGAATTAGGTAAATTATGCCTCGTTGCATCATCTGCTGCAATGCGGTGTAAGACAGTATTAGGACAAAGGTACCTTTAAAAAAAAGTCTAACACTAGTTAATACATCTAGCATCACAAACAGAATTAAGTCTGGAATAGATTAGTCTACTTCCATCATTTATCTCCCAGGGAATTTTCGTCATTTAATGAAAAGCTGCTGATGAGGAATAAGCCAAACTGATGAAGATAAGCAATTTGGCCAAAATGTCTAAGCAAATCAGTTCAGGAAGCGCTGTCATCTTAACAGGACAGTGGGATGGGGAGAAATGGATGAAGTCCTTCTATAGAGATACTAAACCAGTCATCAAGTTTTCCTGGAATGAAACAGTATTTCCTGTTTGGAAGCAATTTTTGCTGGTCTAAAACTTGCAATTAAACTAGTCACAGATGAATTCCTGCTTAACATATTCCTCTATCTTGTCAGCATTTCTACAGTTACCTTTCAGAAAGCACTGTAGCCAAGAGATCTAGAAACCATTTGAAGGAGAAAAAGAAATAAAGCTGTATTCTCTACAAATAGCTAAAGAGTGTAAATACTCAATGTATAGGCTATGTAAGAAATTTCAGATGTCTTCAAATACTAATTCCATAGCTAATCCATTGAAAAAATGTTGTAGTTGGCTTTGTACTAAATATTTTCTGGACAGTTGGTGACCTTATATTTTGCCTGGTTACTGAAAGCCCATCTATCCCCTGAATACACACTAGCAAGTATACTACAATGGGAACAGTCTATACTTACACTCCTCACTACAGTGTACTGTTTGTAGCCGCATAACTGAGGCATACAAATGGAATTGTCTTCACACAATGATGCACACTATTACTGGCTACTTGAATTGGTGGCCAAGACAGAAAAAGTAAATAAATCTGATATTTAAAATAGTATGTAGCATTCTGTCCCTGATAAGGCTCTCTGTTTTGATGGTTAATAATATGGGCTACAGAAATGTCAAAAATTTTTGTAACCAGCTTGTTACCTCAAAAATGCTTCTGTGGCAACTTTGGGCACATTCTGAGAGAAAAAGAATGCAATACAACCAACCAGCAAGCAGCATACAAATAACATGATTCATCCCATTTAAACTGGAAAATCAGCGAGGTCTTTTTTCCAGTAAAGGCTTTTTTTGGCTTTTACTCGTGATGCCTCTTTTGGCCGAGCTAAGATTTTCAGGGTACTGTGTGATCAGAACAGATACATTACTCACAGGCAAATGCAAAAAATGTCCCATAAAACTAAGAATTTTTTTCTATCATTTTTCTTAAAATTACCATTAAGAGAACTAAAGAAATAAGGAACATACATGTGCAGTCCACATTTTCAAAAATGCATAAAAAAGCAGCATACAGGCAAGTCCCAGTTGGACTGACAAGATTCAGTTCTCAAACTCAAGACATTTCCAAACTGCAAAATCATTCTTTATAAATAGCAGGCATACAGAAGTACCTCTGCAGGAAAATTCTTCCCTTGGCACAGGTAGCTCAGTCTCTTTGGAAACTGTAAGCTAGACTCTAGTGTAATTAGCTTAGATCAAAATTAGCTACAACTTTTACAGATACATAGTTATTTACATAAAAGATATGGATCTAAAAATAAAGTGACCCTGCATAAAGTGACCCCCATATTTTGGTGCCTGAGCATGATCATACATTTTGTTAGCATTAAAGTCAGACAGCCACAGATGTACATTTAAAATGCAAGCACTTTTCTTAATTCTAACTTACCTTCACACTTTAAATACAAACTTTAGATTTCTTAAATATTTTAGAACACTGTGCTGCAGAACTCTAAACTCATGTTTGCATTATTTTCATGGAATTTTAGTTATGAATTTATCACTATTTGGTCCACTGCATAATTTGAAAATATACCTACTTAACCATGTAATTGTTTTTCTGTATTATCCTCTTTCCTCAGCAGTTTAGTAGTGTTGCAGAAGACATCATAAAACCAAGAACATTAAAAAAAAAAAAAAAAAAAGAAAAAAAAATCCATTTCAACTCCACGACAAGCCCCAGAACTACAGAAGTTGTTGGCTAAGTATGTCTCAAAATAGGCCAGTATTGCATTTTGCTGTTTTCAAGTTCCCAAATCAGAATGACTGCTTTCCCATTAACAAAAGGATTTTGAGAGCATGAGCCTTATGAGCTAAGAGAACATGAATATTGAGTGTGAGCTAAAAGAAAGGTTTAAATTTTTAACCCAAGATTTGTTACAAGCTGCCTTATTTATTATACTGTTTCATATCTTCTAATCCACTTCCATAGAATTATATGGACGATTTCTCTTACTCCCTTCAATAATTAAACTGAATCAAGTAACAAGCAAAGTAGGTTTTCTGTCTTCAGTCCTTCAGTTAATCATTCCTTTTTCTAAAAAGAAAATGTCTTTTCTATCACTGTAGCCATTATCTCTTTTGATGCTAGTGGACACAGCTTCTTTTGACCCTAGCCTGCTGAGATGCAATTATGTACTGACTCCCTTCATAGCCAATGGAAGAAAAGAGGCATTTAGTTTGGTGCCCCTCTCAGGCATCTATTTCAGAATGAACTCAGTCACCTCCTAGAAGTGCCTGTTCCTTATAAAAAACAAGTACATTTACCTTAGGTGGACACAGTCAACCTATATTAGATCCTATAAGTCATATCCTGGATACAGTGATGAGTTCTAGAATTTTTCAAGCTAAACAAGTGTTCCTTTGACAGAAGACATTAAGACAATTTTACAGTTAACTTCAAGAGCAAAAAGGTTAAATGTATCCTTTATCAGGAGAGAATGCACAAAAACCTCCCTATACCAGTCTTTTCTGACCTCAAAATATCCAAATTCTCTCCAATTTTTGTAAGATACACAACACCAGATAAGCAATATGGAAGTATTTTTTTGTAATAAAACCACTAATTGTGCTGTAGATTAGACATAGATTTACCTGACATAACATTACCTTGGATTTAAACTATTTCACACAGCATACAAATCTAATTCCCATTTGGAAGAGAATTAATTATATCCACACTAAAACCATGATATATCTAAAAAAAATTGCTCCAAAATTTGCGTGAAGAGAAAGATAAGGAGGTCTGTAACCCCAAATTTATCTGCAGTACATTCCAATATCTGGAAATGCTAATGCACTGATCACGAGGAACACAAGTGACAGTATGCTGATTACTTACAAATTAGTGTGAGGAAGTTTCTTTTTAAAATCTTTAAAAAGGTGTCCTCTACTTGCACATTAGTACATTCACCATTTTAATAGGTCTAGTTTTCTTACACAAGAGCATGCTGGATCAAAAAAAATAGGTTCCAAGGAAGCTTCTGTAATTTTAATTTCTTTTCTGAAAATACAAACCACATCTGCCTAGTAAGGAATTTCATCGACTGGGAAAGGCCTGAAGAAAACAGAGTTAACAGCAATATGATTTCACATGGAAAACTGAGACATTCCAAGATTATGCCCTACTTCATTTCCATCCCAGAAATGATGGAAACATCAAAAAAGACTATGCTGGACTGAGCAGTTCTGAGGAATATACATTTTCTGTAAGACATACTGATTCTCTTTTTATAATTTCATATTCTGGTGAGCCTTTTAAGTAAGAAAGTCCCATTGCAACAACCATGACCATCATTGCAAGATGATATTCTCCATTCCATAACACAAATACCAACAAAAGTTAAAAAAAAAAAATCTACTGTTTCAGGATGCAAAAAGACCAACTATTAGTCACATATGACAGGAAAATTTTGAGGCAGCAGCCAATATAATGATTAACTTCTGCAACACAAGGCTGAGTAGACAGTGGACAGAAATAGCTTCTATTCTTCACTTTCTGTTCTAACACTGCATATGTCATTATCAGATACATATTATTTTAATGCTACAAGTATACAATGTAGTCAACATCCAGGCTACTAAGTTTATGAAGAATATTTCTGTGAGGAAATAAAAGGAGCATAATATCAGAATACAGAAGCACTTACTTCGAATTTGTCTCTTAATTTCCTTTGAAGAATTTAGCCAGTTCTGCAAAAAAAACAAACCCAGAAACAACATTTAAAACCACCACAGATTGAAGATGGTGAAGTAATTTCATTCACTGCAGTTAAAGTTTGTACTGTTCAGACATCTGTTCTATTTTAAAATAATCCAGAGAACTCTAAAATTGAACTTGAGATTTGCTAGCAAGTCTCCCCACCCATGCACATAAATCAAACTGTGCAATGACTCCCTTTCATGGTTGTCTTACTGCTTTAGAATATTTATGCCTCGTATTATTAAAAACTGGAGAGTCCTCCACTGGATGTGGTCTAGCAAACGATATTTGACAAACACACTTTCCTCTCATAGTCCTTTCATGAACATAAGCAGACTTTCCAGGAATGGCTACGTAATCTCTACATGGCCTGTGCTTGTAACACCCAAGTAAGAGTTATCTAAGATACAACATTTCTCTTAATTCCAGAGACTTACTATTTGTATCATTTGTCTCAAGGCATATACATTTCAGTTCTGGTAACATTCAATAAAAGGTGCTTGGAAAAACCTAATCAGATTTTGAGCATCTTTCTAACCTTCCCCAAAGCAAAGTTCTTTAGGAACATGTATTATGTTAACAGTGATACACTAGCAATGTTCAAATCTGGGTACTCAGCTCTATTTTAGGAAATGCAAATAAAGTCAGATTTCCATATCTTAGATGCTTTTTTTAAATGCGTTTTACCCTCAATACCAAAAATATTTTCCCATCATCTGTGCATCCTATTAAACAGCTCATAGCATTTCTGTTACTATCGATATTTACAAAGACACCTTTTTTGTGACTGATCATCCAAAAATGTAACTTTGGGAAGTAAGACTAATAAATCAGTAATGTATATTCATCACTAACTCAGACAATCCTGTTTACTAACTTTACCTATAGAGGTTAAAAAATAGACAGAATAAGAGATTAGAAACATAAGCCTTTTAACTGCAGTTACTGAGAATTTACTTTATACAGTGTTTGAACCTTTATTTCACATGGCCAGACACACACGCACACATGCATATACGTGGAAGAAACAAGCATGCACACAGTCAGCTTGCCAGCAGGACTTGAAACACATCACATGGTTGTGCGAAGTAGGGAAGAAAACTTGTAAGGTCAAGGACAACGTGCATTCCCACAGATCACTACACATGTCAGCAGCAATGTTGCTAAAGCTTTATTGCTACCAACGTTTCTTGCCTAACCTAGCTGGCGGCAGACACTGGGTATAATTTGACTCAACTTTCAGTCCATGGTACCAAACTTCCGATGCAACAACTGTATTCCAATATCATACCCATCAGTCATTATTACAGGCTTTTCCACCATAAGTCAAATTTATTTCAAGGAGACAAATCATGAGGCTACAGTTTTAGGGGTCTGCAGGGATTAAAACCACACACAGGGACCGTGTGGTTTTGCACTACTGCACATCTTTCATGCTGATAAAGGATGTGGCTTCTGTAAATATGACATAAAACACTAAGTTCCCTTTTGTAAATGACCTTGGTCAAAGTTGATTTAATCACAAATACAGCATGCACATATTAAACAACTATTCCTCAAATTAAATGCAAAACCTCCTTCCTGTAATTTATAGATGTGTTTAAAAAAAAAATAAAAATCATTCTACTTGCTTTAGGAAGTCTGTGACATCCGCATTTCACAGCTACTGTAACTTATCAGAGATGCACAGTGCATAACATCATTACAAAGGAAGGGATACAAAACACTCCTCCAAAAAATCTGGATAATCTTTATTCTGCTTAAGCCAGAAAAACTACTATCTGTTGGAAAAGCCTTGACACAGAAGGGCCTTGGAAAACAAGAGAAGTCTTCAAATATTTTTAGCTGAAACTCACTTCAGCTACAGTTACCCTAGGTTTTCAGTTTTGGCATGAGTTCTATTCAAAAATGTTACACAGCCATATTCTTCCAATTGCAAAGATAACTACAAGTAGCTTAAAGATAACTACAAGTAGCTTAAACTCTTAAATTATAGTACAAGTATAAAATAAATACAGAATATAGCATGGCATAACTACAGCAGAAAACTAGGATTTCTTAGCATGCTACTTTCAATGCTTTATCACTATCAAGCAAAACATATGTAATACAGAATATGCTGCAAGAGAAGAATAATAACATTTTCTTTCCAGAAGTTACACAGTTCATTTTCTGATTTTCCAAACCTCAGAGTGAGTTTACTGTAGAGTAGCAGACTTTTTCACCAACTTCCACTACTACTAGGTCAAATAAAGTCAGATGCTTATATTCCATTATATAGATAATGACAGAGGTGGGCTTTGTGCATCTGTGCCCTTTGTTATGGACAAAACAAAATCTATTGAAAGAGTCTACTCTGAAACAGACCTTTTGATGCAGAATAGACAAGTCTGTCTTTAAATCAAAAGACAGTGTATATACACAACTTTTCTCCAGTAGGCAATAATTATTATATATATTATATTTGTAAAGTTATGGACCAAGAAGTAATGAATTGTCAAAGAACAACAAAATGTTCTCTACCAGTACCAGTATTTTGTACAAACCCAGAAACTCAGTATTTCCAGCTGCTGCCCAGAACGTATGAGCAGAAGCTTTCTAACACTTCTGCAGACCGGTTAGTGTGAATGGCTCATTTTTGAACTTCTGAGGGTGTAATACAGTGAAATCACTACCTAAACTTCAGGCCAAAAAAAATAACATTTGCAAAACAATGAAGGAAATCATTAATGAGTAATTTGACCTAAAGAGCTTTTAAATGTGTATTGAAGCTAACAAAAATCTGTCTGATTTGAAGACATGACATCTCTCTGAGCTGAACAGAACACCACAGAGAAAAGTTAATGGGACTGCTCCTCCAATGGTACCCTGATAGTGCATTAGGGAGCAGCTCTAATTCAAAAGAGAGCCAGGCATTCAGTTTCCACACCCCACAGCTGCCGTTGAGTTCAACAGTTGGCTTATAAATGGGTGGCTGTGATGTGTGCACAAGAACGACAAAAGCACATCATTCAGCATTTAGTTCTGACCGGCCTAGAGGTCAGAGATTTGTGGCATTTTAATCTGAAAAGGCAGTCATAACAGAAGAAAAAAAAGGATCAGAAAGACCTGGTACTGAGGTTAAAAAACTGTCAAAAACTTAGAGGTGAACAAAATAGAAGGCCTTAAAACCAGTAAAAGTTCCAAGTCCCTAAGCTTTCTTAAGACACTGCAGTAGCTATCCTTTACATTATCGGGATACGTTTATGCCATAACCTACATTAAAATTCCAAACGCAGTGTTGTACAAAAACAGTAGCTTTGAATTAGGTAATTTGAGTGACAACAGCAGTAAAAGCAAGCCTATATCAATGTGCATGTTACAGTACACCATGCAACCTGTAAAAGAATGTAAGCACTTAGCCAAGTGACTAGTTCATGCCAAAAACCACACTTTCAAACTCTTCTTTGAAAACCTGGCTATTCCCACTTAACCTGGTAATCACAATGTAGAGCTGCACCAGGGGTGTAACACCATCCACATAATGGTACTTTGGGTAAAACCTAGAGTATATGGGCTACCCAGCCAGGAAATACCCAAAATAAACCCCTCCTTCTCTGCTACTCATGGACATTCAAAATCTTGTAGTTCCTGCAGTTCACCATAAATCAAGCTTAGTCTTGCAACAGAAAGTAGGAGGTGTGAAATGCAAATCTGCTAGAAGACTCCTTTTTAAGTTTCTTCAAATAATACTTGTATGAAGAAGACAAAATTCAACAACTGTGGGGGTTTTTAAGTCTTCATAATAAATCAGACCAGCTTTCTCCAAAAGTTCTTAAACAAAAGCCTGCTGCTGTCCATAATTACGGTGATGAGTGGTCTATTCCTTGAATAGAGTGCTAGAATCAGCCTGGGTATAAAAATAACAGAACCACAGGGACCTCATTATCAGGATACTTTTCACTGAATTTATGTAAATACCTCATTTGTGAGTGTTGCTACAATAGCACCTCCATAGGCAACGGATAGGGAGCTCAGGGGCTCATTCAGGCTGAAAGGGACCTCTGGAGAAAACTGACCTGTGATTCAAGGCAAAGCCAACTTTGGAACCGATGAGACTGCCCAGGTATATATACAGTCAAGTATGAAAAAACAGATGGGATCTTTTTAAGGTGTGATGCACTGTTCCTCCATTGCCATGACTGAGGAACAGCAATATTAGTCCAACCCAAAGCACATTAAAAACAAAATTAAATAAATAAATAAATAAATATGTTTTTTTTTTTAAAAAAAACCTTCACCAATCCAGACTTTCCTGCTGCACTCTCAAAAGCCAAAGGCTCACTATTCCACCTTGTAGGACCTGCTCAAGTGGGCTATGTCGTGGTTCAGCTCAAGGATCCCAAGTCTGCTATTAGACTTTTCCTTTCTTGTTAGAGATCAGACTGCTCTTTTATGTTATTTTGCTGTGTGTATACAATATAGATTTTCAATAATGAGCAGCACTACTAAAGGGACAACATGTGATAATAATAAATAATAATTATGATATTTAAACCACAACAATTACTTTGAAGATCAACTGACATGCTTTTCATTGCTACATCAAAGAAGTTCAAATTTCTATAAATGGCTTACAAATCAAGACAAAAAATAAAATACCAAGGTAAAAAAAATACACCAAGCCCATTTTATATATGGGTATCTTTAACAAAGAGGAACTGAATATTTTGCTTAATGCTTGCAGCAAAGCAAGTCTGGAAAACTACTATATTTGAATGGAAGTTGCCAGAGGTTCAGATCTATTCAGACTGCATTTCAAACACAACAGTGGGATGACAAAGATTGCAGAAAAAAAAGCAAAACCTTCCAGACCAAGCATAGTACTCACGTAAGGATGTTTCCTGCTACAATACAGAGACTAAAAAGAAATACGATTTTTTCCATTTCAACGTGTAATTATTAGTCCCTTTACTTTATGAGGGAAAACATAACCCCTGGTATATCTTTACTTCACAGACAAAGTGGCAGCCAGCCCATAGCTAACTGTAAACGTCCAGATGCTGAGAAAATCTAAATTGGCTTTTGGTAATTAATGGAATGCATGCCACTGACTGATTTAAGATTTTTCTCAGCTCAACAAACTGTGTGTGCTCGACCATTCAACGTGTAAGCAAGTGCAAAAGAAAACTGAAAATAAGTTACCAAATGGTATTTAAGAGATCCTTTTGAATGAAGTCATATCAAAACACCAGTAATTTGTAAAATTAGCAGACAAGCACTGGCATTTTACAACCGTTTACTCCAATGTTTGTAATTTAATATCTCAAACTACTGAACTCAGTAGCAACTTAGAAAAACATAAACAAGCAAACCCCTCATATGGGCTTACCTTCTGCTCTGAATTCTCAAAAAACAGTAGCCCAAAATAATCCTTTTCCAGTAAATTGAGATGTTCACATACTTTGTCAAACAGCATTTGGCCTTTTGCTCTTTTCTGAAAGAACAAAAAGAAAAGGAAAATGTTACTATCAGTAAAATTCTTAATTACAGGTACTGTTATTTGATGGTATTAGGAAAATTCAAAATATCAGTAAAGTAGATTACACAGCCATGGCTTTCTTATGATACTTTTTTCCATCATATTTTGAAAGGTATGTACATCACTGACAAAAATAAAGACATTTCAAATTTTTTAAATTAATAAAAAATAAACAACAACAACAACAACAAAACCAGCTTGAATGCATAAGGAAAATTCAGTACCTACATTGATTCAAATATTTTGTATCATAAAGTGTGCACCATAAATAGCTTTCAGGTTTTCTGGATCTCTTTTTTTTAAATAATGTAAGATTCCTTCATGTGAGCCAATGTTTTCTATACTGTTATTTTCTAAAAATTAATGTGCTTCCTATGGTGCTAATTTCTGTCAAATTTTGCATTTATAGCATTTTGGCATTCATTTTGATGGCTTTTATGAATCACGTGATATGAGCTCCCAAGGAAAATAAAGCGTGTTATCACCTTCAAGAGATAAAACGAACAATCAAACCACTAAAAGTCACTGATCAGACCAGTCAAAGAAGCATACAAGTGTCAGCAGAACATAAGCAACATGTTCTGCCCCTTCAATACCTCTGCAATATAGACAGCTAGACATGAGGGTTACCTTCTACCTGTAGATCTATGAACTCTCTCAGTACCCAATAAATCCATTAGGTACTCAAAAATAAAAACTAGCCTTAAGGAAGGCTACTCTTCCTAAAAATATATGTGATAGTCAATAACAAAAGAATAAAAAAAGAAAATCATTTTTTTGTTTGAGGTTAGATTCAATATTGTAGTCTGCCACTTTATAACAGTAACTGAAAAGTAATCATCATTTTAACACACTCTTAAAAGGCTGCTTGCTGTTGCTTAGTATTAATACAGTTTAAGCAAATGGCAATTAGTCCTGAAGCTTTCCCTGTTCTTCTTGTCCTTGGAACTGGGAATGCAAGTAAGGGCATCCCATAACTCCCTAATACTGCTAATGAAAAACAGGCTCAAGCCTGAGTTCTGTGGGCCAGGTGTGAGGGGAAAAGATTTGTTGTACTGGAAACAGAAGGTGATAAGAGATGAAGTTTTAGAGCAGATGACCCACAGCACACACTGATGGGGAAGATGAGAATTTCTTTCCACAGTTAAAATTTGAACATGAATGGTATGCAGTTTGAACTGACTCCTTCATGACTGTTCTGCTATTTGGGGCATTTATCAATGAGGCCTTAACATGGCATTTTCAGAGGTCTGGCACTTTAAAGGAATTTTTGCATTTGCTCATCCTACAGATTTCAGTAAATGCCAAGCACCATTGCAATTCCCCAGAAACGCCATCAAGTGCCCCTGTGTAGGCCCTGGTGACACTGCAGCCATTGTCCCCCACAGACAGTGGCAGCACGTTCACAATATGCCCCAGCTCTGCACTGGCCTGCAGCTCAGCTCCACTGCACAAAGCAGTAAGGCCAGGAGGGGAGGAAGGGAGAGAAAAGGAGGCATGCACTGAGCAAATACTGAAAGCATTGTTGGCTTATTCCCCAAGAAACTAAGCTTTTATTTATTCAAGAGCTCATTGTTCAGCAAACATTACAGTCCTGGAGATCAGAAAATTTTCAAAGACACAAACTCATAAAATGAATACTTTTAGTAGCACAAGCACCACAGTATGGCAGTGGATGTTAGAAGTCAGAGTCACTTTTGAAATGGGGAGCTAGGAATCGCAAGTCTGTTTAATACTCTGAAAAATTTTACTCTTCAAAGAGACATGACTATTTCCCACAAGAGTCTGAAGTAACCACTTTGTCTTCTTGAGAGCCTCACCTTCAGCTTAATAAAAAAAATCAGAAATATAAAAAACTGATTTGAAAGCAGGAAAAGTTTGAGAGGGATTAAAGAATCTTAGCCTGCTCAGATGCGTGTATCATTTTTCTTTCTAAATCACTGTGCACATCAGTCATCACACCTTGCAAATGCAAGTTCCAAGTATATATATTTTGGTAAAGGAAATGTAGAGATTGGTGCAGAAATAATGTATGCTATCATTAAGTCCACATATGGAGACAGTTGCTAATTATGTAGCTTTTTATAAAGTTCATAAACTAAAATCCATAGTTAATATTAAATCTTTTGACACACAGAAACAAACTGGCCAAATTTACAGGAAATACATTTCAAATTTAACAGCAAAATATTGCAGTTCCTTATGTAGTTATAATCAACAGAACATTGATACACAGGCAATAAACACTGTATCTTTAAAGGATTTAATAGATTCCAAGTCCATGTAAGGCAAAACATCACCATGTCATGAAGGCCAAGTTATGTTCGTCTACATTCTAAACAACAGTATGATACAACATCAGAAAATGACATTTATAGAACTGTTGTGAATTAAAAAGCGTAAGAAGCCTATCAGTATGAGCAACAGCTCTCATTATAAAATTCTTCTTGTAAAATTAAAACACTCCTAGTTTGTTTTTATATATAGTAATATAGTTTTTAAAATCTGTAGGGGTATTTAATTTGAAAAAAGAATCTTTTCAAATGAAATTTCTTTGTAATCCCTTTGGGAAACAGGCATTGCTACATAGTTTAAAATAGATGGTAACATGTAATTTTTCTGGAAAAACCCATGCTCTTAGGAGAGTGTCTCTAAAGAAGAACTTAAGTAGAGAAGACAACCACTGTGATCCAGTTATTTCAGAAGTTGGAAACTTTTTCATAGAAGACCAGGGGACTTTAAGAGTCAACATCATGGTCTGCAGAGCTTAATGTTATTCTTTCAACGGGATTCTCTTTCTGTTTCTACTAGCTCTTTGATATGTGGTAGTCACAACAGTGTAAAATGATAACTGCTAACCTTATATATATGTATAGATAAGCCTTTATGCATAGGTATACACACACATATATGCTTGTGGATAAAGCACAGCAGACATAAGCACTGAAAATAAGGAAATCTCCTTAGTCCTGATCCTAACCATAAAATGGCAGTAAAAGCATACATCCATTCTCAGGTCCTGCAAGAACGTGAGCATATTCAGCCTAGCTATACAAACAGTCCAAGCAGTGAGGACAGGCTTGCAGAGCCAGTAGGTTAAAAGATGACAAAGGAATTCCAGTACCCATTCCAAGTCTATTTAAACATCGCAGTTGCCACCACTTCATAAAACTAGGAGTAACAAAGTTTGTCCTTTACTTCCTTCTCACAAGAGCAGCAAACAAGAGCAAAGCAACTGCAGCAAACACAGAATTCAAACTGTTATCCAGTTGGGAACTGGAATAAGGTATCATGGATCTGTTTGGCTATAAAAGAGTTGCCAGCTACAAATACAAAATAAACACTCAGAGCTACCAGTCCCATTCAATGCATTTATCAATGATCTGTACGCAGGAGCTGAACGCACCATTAGCAAGTTTACTGATGATACCAAACTGGGCGGTGCTGCTGACTCTCTCAAAGGACAAGAGGATTTGCAGAGGTATCTAGACACATTGGAGCACTGGGCTATGATTAATGGAATGAAATTTAACAAGAACAAGCGCTAGATTCTGCACCTTTGACAGAGTAATACCGGAAGTATATGTAAGAAAACAAGTATAAACTGGAGTCCTGGAGGTCACAGGCCTCAGTGGCTGAGAGCAGCCTCCCCTGGGACCCCCACCCTAAGGGCCCAGAAGACATGTCTCAGTCCATGCCTGAGCAATGCTGTAGGTATGCCTACCTCTGACCCTGTTTCCTGGAAGGGCTTGGGACCTGCACTATATATAGCTGCTTTCCTGGATAGACCTGACTCCTCATCCCACAGGCTGGTCATGCTTTGCAGATGCCCAGTCCCACTTCTTCTTCAACCTGGAGCCTCTCAGGGATGTTTCCAAGAGTAGCAAAATTCCCCTAGCCTTATTGAATTGAGGGCAAGAACCTTCCCTTGCTTGGCAGAACACCAGTGGGTGTTCCAAAGCACTGTGATCCCCTAAGCAACATCTGTACATCCCATTTCTCACAGCTGCGCACCTGGCTCTGCCAGGGATGACAACAACAAACTCTTCAATGTTCCTCAAAAAGGCATTCCATTGGTCTTCCCACTGCTATACAACTAAACAGGTCTTTTAGCTTCTGACACTTCTAGGTGTTGATGCCTCTTCTCTTCTGAGGAGACAGCATCTGTTCCCCAATGGCTGAGGTAGGATTTCAGTCCATCAAGTGAGCTTTACATACACGTCAACTAGGAGCTGTCCTTGCAGTGGAAAACTTCCCGTACCTTTCAGCTTCCAAAGACAAACTTAGTGCTGCTACTCTTTTCTCAGGCCACAGCAGAAACCAAGCCTGCACTTCATTCGTACTTTCCTTAATTCAGGATTAAACACTGATCATCGTACATTAAGGAAGCATATTTTTACTTTGTATTAGCAAACTGTAAGTAACCACAGAAACTATGTCAACTCCAATTCATTTCACTTGTTCATACGTGCATAAAATGTGGTCAATGCTGGCAACCTTTAAATGCCTTTTGTTATAAATATTTAATTAGACCACTGACTGAATGCAGTAAACAAACCCAACAGGATCTTCATTTGCTTCTAACTAATAATCATTATGCAGTTAGCACTCATTTGTTTGTTTAAACTGTGTTATCTACTAAACCCCAGACTACGCTTAAAGCAGAAAGCCTGAACAAATCTTTATCTGAGATTCCAAATATGACAAAATTTCTTCTCAACTACCTAAGAAACCACAGAAAAAGAAAAAACAAGCTGACTCTCCTATCATGAAGGCAAGAGGCACATGTGGATCACCTTGAAACAACTTACATGTGCTCCCACAGATGTCAGTTATCAGGAAAGGAGTAGGTCAAAATCATGACACTTGCACTGTGCACTGTATTTCATAAAGAAGTTAAAAACTGCTTCTAGAAATATCAAACATTCCAACAGTCTACTCACTCAAACTACTAAAACTCAACTGCCATTACATCTCACAAATACTACACTACTGAATCATGAAGTTATTTTATCCTTTAATATAAAGGTTCTTACAGAATCTTTAATATAAAGGTTCTGTAATTTCAAGTAAGCACAAAGATTCAGTCTTTCACTATTTTTGGCAAATACCACTCACTGTCTTCCATACTCACATACTTTGACAAATCTGATACATTTGTATGTTATTATTCCTGTAAGTGAACTGAACTCTCTTCAAAGAAAGTAGTAAAATATAACTGAAATTTCTTAACAGCCTGTGAAAGTTGTTTCAAGTCATACTCCTCCAGAACTATTCAAACAATAGTGTTTATCTCCTTCCTCCTCTCCCAGCATTCACACATTACTCTGAAGAGTCTGATCTCCAAGAATAACAATTATAGTGCTGAAATATTTAATTAATTGCTTATGTTCTATGTATGCACATGTTGTGTACCCATAACTCATCTACTTTAACAGAATACTTCAATACTATTTTTGTGATGTACTTCAGATATTTTCTAAAGAGAAAGAACTTTGGACGTTTTTACTTTAAAGCTACAGAACACAGAAAATAAATCTATTTTGTTAATATGGAACCTGTGGACTTAAGGAACTTCATACATTTTAGAGTAAAAGCTACAGAGCTTAAATATAACAATTCAATTTGAGGTTATTTTGCTCCCTTACAAAACTTTCAGGTTCCTAACCGGTAGATGTGTTTTTTCTTGATTTCAGTTAGGCATTTGATACTGTCTCCCATAGCATCCTCATAGATAAGCTAAGGAAGTGTGGGCTTGATGATCAGGTAGTGAGG
>JBCJKH010020662.1:0-37934 GCA_039877255.1 Loriculus beryllinus | reverse complement strand
ACAGAACTAGTTTTCCCAAAGTCTTTCCCCTCCAGTAAAACTAGAGATTAGCAATATACACTAAAAGTGAGATTACAACCTCAGCAGCACATCTGTTATTATGAAGGTGTTTTGATTTTAAAACTGTAGTCAAAATAATGGACGACTAGTTTGGAATTCTAAATTGATTATTTTCTCATTATCAAATGGTGTTTTTGTTTGAAGGGGAAAAAGATAGAAATTCTCCTCTTTAATTTTACTATTCCAAAAAAGGACTTTGCATATACAATGAATTTTAGGGTATAAAGACAATAGCATATATAATTATTTATCTACAGAAATAAATCTATATTTCCTACAAGAAACAGTTCTTTAGAAGCTTTTTTGTGGAAATGTCAAAATCACTGCACCTCAGATATTTCTAGAATGTTCTCAATTAATAGATACCACAATTTTAGGGGAAAAAAAAAATCTCCCTTTTAAGTGCTCTAAGAATCTTATTACTGATTTAATTATGGGTTTATTACAGAAATAATGCTATAACCCATTTCACACATTGAAGTTTTCTATAAACGTTTGTGGTTTTACCTAATTGTCCCAGTGAACACAACTGACATTTATTCCCCATGTACAGAAAGGATTTTTTTTCCTTTATCTTGGATACTCTTTCAAGACTGGTGTCTTTTTTGAAATTTAATAAGGGTGCAGAAACTACCATGTACACTCCAGTTAGCCACCAAAGAAAGAACTTTCATCTTGATATCAAGCTCCCAGTTTCAGCATTTTTTTAAGATGAAATCCATGTCTTCTGTTTCATCAGATTTCATATGCACTAATTTAGCTTAAGTCAATTTACCTTTCAAGTGTCTGAGTCTATTTTCTTGCTCTCACTAGCTCTGTAGGGATTAATGACTCATTAGTGTGACTTCATATTGTCTTATTACACACGTGACCCTTAATAAAAGGCCTTCCTGCCACAATGTTTCTTTGATAATTAGATACCTACATTAAGTTGCCTTTTTTAATTATTTCATTATTTTCTGATAAGATTTTTAGCAAGTTCATTGAGCACACTAAGAATAGCTTGATCAGAATCTACAGGATGCCAGAGAAAAACTTCTTACTGTTCTCTGACCTACAGAATATATTACAAATGGACAACCATAAAAATCAATTAATGCTTTAAACTGTTGGCACATAAGATAATGCTTTCAGAAGCACAGCTTGGTAAACTGAGAAAATCTATCCAAAACAGAAACTGCTATAAGTGGAATCTATTTGAAATTCTGATGTCCCTAAAGTGTCAATACACAAAACAGGTTTGGGATTTTTTTTTTTTTAATGTATAGTTCTAGATAAAAATGCAACTCAGCTCAAACCTGATCACAACAGGAACTCCTAAAATTGATCATCTGTTCTCAGTCTAAAACCTAAATTATTTCTTATATCTTCTTATACATTATATTTTTATGTAACTATGAATGAGGAACAGTGCAGAATACAGCCTTGATCTCATGGAAATCTGGCCTATTTTATCTTACTATCATGAATAAAATTTTAGATACACTCATTGGAAAAAAAAATTTAAAAAATCAACTCCAAAAGATATTCAAAATAATTTCTGATACCATGTACAGAGAGCAATCTATTCAGATGCATTTTGTGTACCTAAGCAGTGAAAACGTGTTTATGGAATTCAACCACATGTTGTTATCACCTTTATGATAATCTATAGACCAGCATCTCGTTTAGAAGTTAAGTTTCTACCTTACTGCACTCCTGAAACATACTGCACTGTGATTTTAAGGGATGCTAATATGCAAATATGTGAAATACAGGGTCAAATTCTGTGAAACTAAGGCAAGCAGCTGAAGCCACTGGGCGCTATTAATTATGTAGCATTTTTATCTCCATGAAAAGGCAATCTAGAAAAGAAATGGCTCTGCAGTATATATGCAAACCATATAATGTGATATAATATGAAGATCTAAAGTTGAATATTCAGTATCTTGCCCATTAAGGCTAGAAAACCAATCTTTGCCCCACTATGAAGAAAGTTTTCTAACAAAAAGCATTGTTTCACTTTCACTAATTTTGAGATTTCATTTCTTAAAATAATTTACTGGTTTTAACATTCCTAAACTTTTATACATTTTAAAATTTTCTTCTGGGGTTTGTGCGGTTGGGTTGCACTTAAAAGCCTGTGGGATAGAATACCACCAGAATTTAACCATGTAAAACAGTATAATCATGTGTGTGTGTATGTTATCTATATATGAAGATGACATAATTGCAGGTCCTACCTCCATATCACTCTACAGAATTACAGATGGTATGTCTCTTGTCACTAATAACTGCTAATTCACCCCAACATATCTTTCAAGCCCACGAGAAAAATGTCTTCTATAATACCAAGAATATACAGAAATGTCCCTACATTTTTTTTCTGTCATGGGAACTTGCATGAATTTCTCTTTTCCAGACAAATTTTGCAACTAAAGCTGAGAATATATGGACTTCAAAGCAATTACAGCTATGTTTTGGGAGAGTATGAGTTTGAATATGTAATCAGTTGCTCAGAATGTCATTCAAAATTTTTTGTTGTCTTGTTCCAGAATAAAATTTCTTATGGATAAGATACCATAGAAGTCTGCCTTTTCTTAGCCAGTCATATGAAGCGATGGCTGACCTGACAACTAGACACTGCATATACTCGATAAAAGACCTGATGTTTTGAATTGTGGCACCTAAATTAACACTGGAAGGCACATTTTCTTAATGAGGGATTTCAATCATTCTGTCTACTGTTTTCCTACCAGTGTTTTCAGCACTGTTGTATGACTGGCTTCCCTTTATGATATAGATAGTGGGTTTGGTGATGTGTTTAATTTGGCTTCAGTGCCAACCTATTTCTCGTCATCTTCAAACCCTTCCAAAAGTCACTCAGGCAAAAAATACTATAGAAGACTTACCTTCCTGTATCAGATCCTTCAGATGCAAAAATATCAGGGTGTCTGTTGTGGATTTTGTGAATGGTTGAGAGTTCCTGACCAATAACATGCTGAGTATAATCATCTTGCCAGGTAAAACCTGATAAATAATAAAACAAACCAACAAACAAAGATAAGAAAAAAATTTTAATAACTTGAAATGATGGCAAAAAATGTGTGCTATATGAACAATATATTGAAAATGAAAAGAAAAATGAAGATTTGTGCAATTGGAACCCAAGAGTGAACTACTTCTGTAGTTTTTTATTTTTGTTTTTAATTTATTTTTTTTTTTTGTATTTCTGTACAAAATCTTGTTAATCAAACTTTCCTTACAAGGGAAGGAAGACTGTAGATTATGTTAGGAGATTTTGAAACTCCTTTTTTTTTTTTGAAATTACTTTTAGCAGAATTTTAGGTAGTTACAAACAAGCTTTAATAGGTTAAAAAAAAAAATAAGGTTACTTTGGACAGCTATGGAAGAGTCATCTCAATAGCTGGTATCTGTCGAAACATTACTTCACTACTTCCTCATTCATGGCACATTGTCCCTTCCCTGTTTTCTCCATGAAACTATACTTTTAGAACATTAAAGAGCTAGTACTGCAGTGGAAATAAGCATTTTCAGGTTTAGTGTAATGCATGTGGAGGTCAATTTACATTATCTTTATACTTTAATGTTGTGACAAAGAACTTTACAACAAGGGGGAAGTACAACTATGAAGGCAAATTCCAGTGATTATTCATTAATTACATGCACTGCCAATCTCACGGTAATTATACTTGAAATAATGATACAACTCCAAACATAGTTGTTACCCGATTTGTAGATTTTAGATGTTACACTAACGATTTATCTCACAGAACTTGCCCATGCAATAATTATCTGTAATTATCTAATAACTAAATATCATGTAATTGAGGAGAATTTCTGGTTTTATGCCATGCACAATAAAACATCACAAAACCCTCAAATGAATATTGACAAAAGTTTCAGACATGGTTAACCTGCTAGTATTTTCCTGTAAGAAACCATCTAAAGAAAAACACTCTCTAGCATCACATGGAAGGTAACACATTTACTGTGATTGTGGTGAGGCACACAATTAAAGAAGTCCAGTCTAGGGAGTATTCAAACTGTTCTGTTGTCTGGGATTGAGACAAGTTTTAGGAAATAAAGCCCCCATTTGGGCAAGAAGGCTTTAACAAAAAAGCTCCCTGATACCTCCCCAGCACTCTGCTTTTACTCCTTTCTTCTTTTCTTATATAAAAGGTTACTTGAGTTTATTGAGGAAACACTTTACCTGAAGTAAGGTTAGATGCTAATGGCTACAGTAAATGACTCCAACCTCTTGGGAGGGGGAAGAATCTTTGTCTCTGTCTAATCTGGTTTTAGTTCTGATTCATCCTTTTCAAATGCAAATCTCACCTTTTCAAATGTGTTGTGTAAGTAGATGGATTCAAATAATTTCAGAAATCTCAATCTAATGCTGCTCAGAGCATGTTCTTATGTGAATACACAAAAATGAGTCACCATGCAGCTACTATTATTTTGGTGTAGTGTTATTACAGTGATTTTTACATGAAAGTTTTCATATATATATATATATGTATGTTTGAGTTTACTTCTCTGTTGCTTAGCATTACATTTCGATTTGTTTTATAAATTCATGCAGAAGAAAAAACTAAGATAACATTCCAGTTCAGGTGAATGTCCTACAAAAAATTGTTCAGCTAAAACATACATATAGTCGTCATTAGCAGAGTCATAAAACTAATAATTTGTCAACTATGTGTCCAAAATCACTAGTTTCACTTTGTAATTCTAAGCCAATACTAGCCCTATAAAAGGCTAAATAATGCAAAATAAATAACATAAACTTTGAAGAAAAATACACAGAACAACTCTGTGTGGTATTAAAGGAGAGTAAATGCGTGAAAGAAAAACAGAATCCTTCTTATAGATGTTAAGAAACTAGAGTTAAGGGAATATGCCTTCTCAACTGTATCACTTAGCACTTCTACCTCACATAAGATTTAGAACAAGACCTAGATGAAACATACAAAAATTAATTAAGTCAAAAACCCTCTTGTCAATAAGTTAATATTGCTGTTTCTTATGCAACTATCTCAGGAACTGCAACGTGTCTAAAGCTAAACTTATGCCAATCATTTTCCGGCATTGTTTCAGTTTCAAAAAATCTCTCCCACACACTGAGCTCAATAAAGCAGCACATTCAAGAACCATAATGCCACGCTGACAGCTGCAATCAAAATTAAAGTTGAGAAGGAGCATATGACGCCTTATGGCGACTTCCCGTTCCCTTTGTCCCTGCCACCTCACCTAGCGCCAGCTCCTGCCTCACCACCCAATTATTACGATTTGTCTCCACTGGCTGAGCAGAATAACAGCAGTGCTCTTGTACACACATTACTTCCATGTCACTAACAGGGAACGATACAGGGGGATGCCCAACCACTGATTAACAATCCCCCCTGCTGCAGGTCTGCCCAGGACCTGCATTTCCCAATCGTGAATTCCCACAGATACACAATGCCAAGGAAAGACAGAATGAGTCCTGTAGACACTGGAGTGACACAAATACTATAACAGCAGCAGCAGATAGAAAATTGCTCTCAGTTGAATAACACTGATAGTTGTGATACGCCATGAAAAATAGACTTTGGTATAAAATTTCTCCACAAAAAGTAGCACTTTCCACTGGTGTCAGAGCCCAAGGTTTAATTTTTATGTATTTTTTTTTTTTTTAATTTTAATTGAAGTTCCAGAACTTAAATGTCTTTGAAAAGGGAATGCTGGTGTAGAGAGAGTGAAGGCAAGACATTAATCACAGCCATAATCATAGCATAGTTAGGCTTGGAAGGGACCTTACAGAACATCTAGTTCCATCCCCCCAACTTGCACATCAAAATCAATGGAGATGCTCCAGATACGATGCGGTCTTTCCCTGTTATCGTCAAGTATTTCCCTGTATCTTTAACTTTCACAACACAATTTATTATTAAGGGTTCCACACCACAATTCATAATTAAAAATCCATTCAGGTTGGGTGGGGCTTGGAGCAACCTGGTCTAGTGGAAGGTGTCCATGCCATAGCAGGGGGGATTGGAAGCAGATGATCTGTGAGGTCTCTTCCAGACCAAACCATTCTGTAATTGATTATCATTACTCACAACTGCGAAAATAATAATGAAACTATTGTTTACATTCCCATTATGTTCAACACTTAGCTACAAGACTTAGCTGTTAACTGTCAACAGAGAGAATAAGTCTAAGAATTCTTTTATTAATCCAAATCAAGTGAAAAACAAGTGAAGAAAAAGTTTTACAGATTCACACTGGTGAGGATATTATCTTCAGTCTCCAAAATTGAAGTCAAACTTTTTTTCACATTTATCACACACTTTCACTTTTAACCCGCTTAACTGGCTTTCTTGCTACACCAACTACTGAAAAATAAGAAAAATTCAAATACATATTTCCTTCTCTTGGCTATTCAATTTTTCTAATTCTTTGGCATTCTTTCCTGTGGTTTTGACTCTGGCTTTCATCTTAGAGAAACTTGATGCCTCTCCAAACATATCTGACCATATCTTTAATGCATGTAAATTACATGAGCAACTGTTGAAAACACTAATCTGCTACTTCTCTGTCTCAACTTAGTCTAGTTCAGAATTATTCATACAAATAATCTTCACCCCCTCTGAAGGCCCAAGCAAGAAAAACAACAGCTTTTTAACTTTGCAAAGGAATTCTTGTGTGAATCAGTAGAACCCAATTTAAGTCCCTCAAAGAAACAACAGTTCTCACTGTTCAAAGCTATGGCCATGCAAATCTTCCTGCTCATACTTCCAAACCCTTTTCCCAGCTAGCCTGGCTGAGGCAACATGGGACTCTGCAGGCAAGTTTAGTAAAAACTGTACCTGACTGAATAACACTGGGAGACTTTTATAGCTCTTGTGCTAATTGAAGTCCAAAATGACTAGTTCTACTTCAATATGTTAGCCAGAAAATAATTTTTACATATCAAGCTCATTCAAAGCAGAAGGACATTATTTTATATTGGAAGAAAACTATATACTAAAACTTGATCCTTGTTTGTCAGGAAAATCCCTAAATGAAGACCAAAAAACCTCAGAAGTATCCAGTCTTGAAACAAAAATATTATTTTCGAGTTGTGACATTATCTTTCCCACAGTTTTTGGTAAAGTTACCCATTTTGTCCCTACACAGGATTTTTCTCTGAGCTTCCTTCAACTACCACTTCATCGCAGCCAAGAAAATTCTTAGTTGTAGAGCTCAGAGACTTTCATCCCCCATGCCATGTGTTGCAAATTGTTAATGACTACTTTATCTGTCAGAACGTCTGCAAAATGGGGAATGATTGGCTTTCTTCCCTATTTTCACAGCAGACAGGTCAATGTATGCCTTTCTGCAGGATGCTTTTCTGCATTCTCTAGAGGAGCTACACTTGCTCTCATCCCAGACCTCCGTTTTCAGAGCTCAAGGACATGCCCAATAATGTTCATGTATTTCAGTACTAGCTAAGTCAAAATTGCAGCTTTAATGCTGAGTTTGCTATGTGCATAACAAAATTATTTCATTTGATATATTTTTTACCTAAGAATGCAGACAAAAGGTAAAATCCTGATGTTTCATCTTAGAAGCAAAATATAAACAAACCAACCTTGACCTTCTGAAAGCAATTTTGTAACACAACTTGCAATGGCAAAAATTGTAATGGAGAAGTTAAACCCACCTCTACAACCTTTTAATGTCCCTGTATCTTTGGCTTGGAATACTAATTTGTTCTGAAAATCATGACTAAAGGCAGTTTCTACAAAATCAGAAGAAAATCTACCAAGGTAGTTTTGCATTACACTTCCACGAAAACTTACTCTAATTAAATTTGTTTGCTCTGATCAAACATTATGTTTTCTTCTAGATGAAAAGAAATTCTAATACAGACTGTATTTGAAGAAACGACTGGCAGTTGTAAGCAGTCATCACCACTCTTGCTCATTTCAGCGAAAACTGCAGTCATCCTCTCCTGAAAGTTGTCAGGAGTCTTTGTTGTTTCCTTCCCTTTTCCACAGCATTCCCCAGCAGCATGAGTAACCCCCACTGTTGAGTACCAGATTTGCATTGGTTTGTTGCCCTCTTTTGGAGTTTCTAGTGGGGTCTTTATAAAATGCAAGCATTTCAGTTGCTGCATTCAGCAGCGATTCACTCATGCTCACAGGCAAAGCGCTTTCATTTGAATGAACAGATGAAAGAGCTGCCTAAGGATTATGGTTTCAAATTTTCATATATTGTTTTATTATACATAAAAGTGATAATCTCCATAGAATTAAATTACCAGAATGATCTGCTTACAACCCTGATTTTAATTTACTCTAAGTAACTATCCCAGAAGGTGGAGGGAAGGCTTTTCTCTTCAGTATTTTTAGGAATTTGTATTATTTGAAAAAGCCAAATGAGTGCTTCATTTGCCAAGGAGATTATAGAATGCTCCCACAAGACTCAGTATGCAATGTTTCTTTACCTTTATTTCAGCTTTTGTAAATAGCTACAAATAATTGGTTTGTACAAGAGAAAGTTTCTCAGTGTTACATAAGATTTTTCTGCCACTGGAGCTGAGAATAATGGAAGAATAATATGATAACGCAAAATATATCATCTAACTTCCAACTAGAATAGGCTATTTTACAGAGACTAGAGAAGAAAACATACATGAAAAAGACTTCCCAAATTCTTGAGCTAAATCTCATGCCATTCACCATGGTATACTATCTTTTTCACAAATTGATAACCCTCAACCTGAAAGCAGATGGTTCCTTTCACAGAAATCCTTTTCAGGAAGGAAAATATGCAAAAGAGGGCTTCTCACATGGTTTCAGCTTCATATTAATGTTCAACCTTAATTTAACTCATGTTCAATTACATCTTTAACTTGCATGGCTTTGTGCAGTGTCAAGGCTGTGACATATTTATAATAAAAAGAATAGTCAAATTAATATATGGCTAGTAAAGGTGCACCTTTTTTTCCTCCATTTCCTTCTGAGCCTGGACTATGCACAGACATTTTCCTTGGTGCTGTCAGTTCAAGGAGTTTTCATGAAATTAAGTAAATATTCACATGCATTCAAAATAATGATACTAAAATAAAGATGAGACTCCTTTGCTTCTTTCAAAGAGCTTTGAACCCACATGTGTTAGCTGACAATCACATCAAAGTGCATGTGACTATTACAGATTTAACCCAAAACCCCTGACATTGCTTCCACACTGCAAAGCAGGTCTCCTTACTACATTATTCCTCTGCAATCTCCTTTTAGAATTGGTGATCTTTCCATATCTGTCAAAATACTTGTCATTTTTCTGTTCCCCTCTCCTTCCTTTTCTTTTTCCTTTCCAAGATGTCTTAAACCATTCGAAACTTTCATTCATTCATCTCAAATGCAGGACCTCTTTAGTATGCAGAAATTGGTTGCAATGCTAGACTGTATAATGCTCAAAATGAAGATATTGTCCAAATAGTAGCTAACAATACATACAAAATCAGCAGGTCTTCCTTCTCACGTTAACTTTATCCATTTCATTTCATGCTAACAGTAGGACGACAGCCTTATTTGCATGAAAAATAGAGTTCCTGGGAAAGGACTTTTGAAGCGCCTTCAGTCCAGGAATTAAAATATCACCACTAACAAGGTACATTTGGTCAGAAATGTCCTGGCACTTATAAGTGGACATACAGGTTACATATAGTCTAGCAAATCCACCTCAGATCTACAGTTCTTCATGTATTTTTAAATGCCTATGAGCATTATTGTGCTTTCAGCTCCATATAGTGGTTCTCACCCCCATTTTACATAACTGCTGAACTCCCATTGATGTTCACGAAAAACCAGTTTTTGGCTGTCACAGGAGTACTTTCAATTGCGCATGCAAAGTCAATATACAGGAGTGCCAAAGAAGACAGTACAGCAGAGGCTGCAGATGCATTTGCATCTCCACATTTGGTTCTGAACCTAAGTCTTTAAGACTGCTGTACAGACCATTGTATCAGCAGTGTGGAGGTAACATTAGAGTGAGTCAGAACAAAGGCTTCTGCAGGATATTTACAGTATACTGCACAGGAAAACCAGACATATTTGAAACCCTTTCTCTAGCAAGGATCTTCAGTTTCCTACTCACCGTGCTCTGTCCTGCATCAAAACCAATGCAATTTAAAACAGGAAGAAGGTGTTTTGTTTTGTTTTGCTTTTCTTAATTTTAAATTATAAGTAAAAAGTCTCTATCTAGTTTGTGTGGAACCATATCCTCCATTTTGCACTTTCAAACCACTTCTCCTGGACTGTAAATTCCCCCAGGCAGAGGCCATATATTGTGTAAATTTGTACAGCCTCTTTATACAGCAATGATAGCAACAATAATTATTATTGTTGCTATTATTATTAATAAAAGAACAGCAGTTGCAGAAGTTAAGGTTCCCTTAGGAACCTTGCAAAGATCTTGATGGCTGAAAGCTGGGAGTTTTCCAGGGAAAAGTTAGCCAAGTCAGTTTGCCTGGAGCGAAGATAACAATCTGCAGGTCACATTTCTACTCAAAAAACCTGATTTGTGATCCTCTGGTTTCATTTTGAATTCACCCCATGTACAGAAAACACACACTGTGAACTTCTGAAAGGCAAAGTAGCATTTTCAGCTGAAGGAATATTTGAATTATCTTTTTTCTTATTCTCTTGGGCGCATAAACTTTTGGGGTTTTGACCTTCCAACTGCAACAGAGGATGTAATGAACTTTAATGTATATTGCATGACAGACTATTTTTTTTCATGTAAACATTTTTAGTCTTTGCACCTCAGTGCTGACAAGCTGATTACAATTAACAAATTACTGAAGGCTCTGATTAATGGATCAGATGGACAGGCTGTGGCCAGTGGAATGATGTTCAACAAGTCAGTGGCGCATCCTGCATTTGGGCCACAACAACCCCATGCAATGCTTGGGGAAGAGTGGCTGGAAAGCTGCCTGATGGAAAAGGACCTGGGGAGTGCCGGTCATCCAGCTGGCTGAATATGACCCAGTTTGTGCCCAGGTGGTCAAGAAGGCCAACAGTATCCTGGCCTGTATCAGCAATAGTGTGGCCAGCAGCGACAGTGATTACCTCCCTGTACTTGGCACTGACGGGCAACACCTTGAATACTATGTTCAGTTCCAGGCCCCTCATTGTAAATACAACATTGAGGTGCTGGAACGGTCCCAGAAAAGTGCAACAAAGCTGGTGAAGGGTCTGGAGAACAAGCTTATGAGGAACAGCTGAGGGACCTGGGGTTGTTTAGCCTGGAGAAGAGAGGGCTCGGAGAATCTTATCGCTCTCTACAGCTACCTGAAAGAAGGTTGTAGTGAGGTGGGGGTCAGTCTGTTCTCCCAAGTAACAAGCAATAAGACAAGAGGAAATGGCCTCAAGCTGTGCCAGGGGAAGTTCAGATTGGATATTAGGAAAAAATTCTTAACAGAGAGGGTGATCAGGCATTGGAGCAGGCTGCCCAGGAAGTGGTGGAATCACTGTCCCTGGAACTGTTCACAAACTGTGTAGATGAGGCCTTCAGTGATATGGGTTAGTGGTGGTCTTGGCAATGCTGAGGTAATTGTTGGACTTAATGATCTTAAAGGTCTTTTCCAACCTAGTTGATTTTATGATTCTATGTGACACAGCACATGTAAAATATGGTCCAATGTGTGCCATGTACCATAGATATATATGGAACATTCAGCACACGGTATCTCTGCAGTTGAAATCATTGGCAGTGTGGGTATAATTTGAATTTAATGTATAGCTTACAAGACCTAAAGTTAAGAACATGAAAATATTTTAGAGTTGGATGAATGACAACCTATTCCTTGTTCTATCCTCCCACCTTCAAGACAGTATGAAATCTCTGGAGTCTGTCATGCAAATACTTAGATATACCCAAATGTTTTAAGTCACTACTGATGGCTTTTGATTTTATATGAGGGAGAGAGGACTATGTATAACCCTAGGATCTCAGGATCCCACTGTATTTTTGTTACTTGGAGGTGTAATTAATAAAACATCTACTTGAGAAAAAGTTAAGAGGTCAAGAACAAATTGCTTCATTTCACATTACTGGCATTATTTTTGTTAAAATGCCTACTAGATCTGAGTATACTTTCCAAAAATAAGTATTGTCTTATATTATAAAACAATCTGTTCTCATGATGTCAGCATTTTCTGATAGACCACTGATGGAATAGATGAGTGTTATATGTTCTGTGGATCAAATACTGACCATCGGAGCTCTACTTCGAGTGTAGTCTTTGACGGGATAACTACATAGAATTCTCCTGGTCGGGAGATCAGACTTGGCAGTGGAAGTGATCCTGTTTGGCCTTCTGGCCTTTGTTGCTAGCAGTAAGCTTATACAGCAAAGAGAAACTTTAGCATATCAACTGGCACATATTGTAAAAAATGCGTTTTATATATGACTGTTGAATGAAGGAATACCTGCCGAAATTTATTTGCAGTGTCCTTGAACAACATTGAATTCTCCAGATTAGGTGGTGCCTATGGAGCAAACCTATTCATTTTGCTAATGAGACAGAGGAGGAAGATAAAGATTTAAAAAACGCCTGGCATCATATTTTATTAGTCACCCAATATAATTATTGACAGGGATCGAGGATGTTAAGTTCCAGAAAAGGACTACTTATTATCTTAACACTCCTGAGATGCATTTAACACATTTGAATTTAATTAGAAAGGAGTATCCATGATTTAAGAATAAATCTTGCACCTATTAATTTTAGAAATTAAGATGATTTATTTTCTTTAAAATTTCTAGCATTTTGGATAAAAGTCCTTCATAAAAGGTGCATGGCTTACTTTCAAAGACTAAATTTATACAATGTGATTTTGTCAAGCAGACTGAAAAAATATTGTAGTTTAATACTGGATAGATTTTCAAAATGCCTTCCGTGTGCTATTTAACAGTACAGTCATCTTATTCATGATGAGTCAGATACTGAAATTAAGAGAGAAAAATAAAACTATCTAATACAAAAAAAAAAAGAGTTGTTTTTATTGTTTAAGGATTCCGCAGGGCAACCTATCTTCTCCCAAAGTGTAACATTTCATTTCTCTACACTATGTAACTATCAAAAAATAACTTGAGGATAGTTTAGAAGGAGCACAGATGGTCCAGCAGGTCAATGTTTTTTTTAATTTTGGCTTTAAGGGACAGTGAGTACAGCCATGTTAAGCAGTCAGGAACTGCTAATACAGGTGGATATTTGCATTTTCATCATTTATAATACATTTAATGCATAGTCACGTGTTTTAGAGTCAATAGTAAATTGGCAGACTAAGATGTCTAATGAAAGGTGTTGAATGCCCACAAATCAAAGGAGGGTATTCATAAAGGACAGAGAAACAACGACATGTAAACAGAGCAGAGCAAGCACAGGCACAGTGATGGGTGAGATTCTATAGCCTGTGCAGGACATTGTGTAGTGCTATATGCAACAAACCAGAGTGGAGCAGGGGCTGGAGTTATTTTTAATGGTACTATGTAAGCACATCAAGAGTGGGAACTACACACAGACTGAAGAGAAAGCACAGGAGTGAAGAAAGCATCTGTTCTATGAGAACAAAAAAATTATTTCTGGCACTTTGGGTTCATAGACATATACTGGTACTATTATTCAACCAGTAGTAAAACAACATAAAAGCTTCTAATGATTATTTCCTAACAGAAAAAAAATTTACTTCACTCTGAAATAACCGTTCTGGATCCTATTATTATGTTGCCATGGAACCAACCCATGACACTGGCAAGTTTATATTCCATATGGGCAAAAATAACACAACTAGTAAAGTATATACGTACATAGTATGTCAACAGGTTCCCAAAGATGAGAACAATTATAAGAAAAATTTGGATAAAAAACCATGGATAGAGATGATTTTTTTTTTTTTTTTTTAAAGGGATGTATTTATTATGGTCAATAAATCATTGCTAAAACTACTGAAAGATGACACACAAAAAGAGTTGTCAAATACTGGAAATAACAGAGTGGTGAATTACAAAGATGAGTTATTTATATAATGTCTGGGAAGCAGAAAATAAAAAAGGCTTGAATTCAGTCAAATGCCCCTGTGCAAGGAATTGAGGTTGTATCTAAGAACTGAAGAACAGTGATTCAGAATAGAAATCATGGATTGCTGCTGATTGATATGAGCAAAGTTGAGAGACAGCCACTGTTTTCTTCCTCAAGGAAATGATTGCTATAGCATTTCGATTTAAATGTCCCTAAAACTATCTTTACTCTGTATAACCATATAAGTGGTCATAACAACCCGAAACCAAGATAAAAAGCTGTTAATCTTACTTTAGGTCTGCCGGAAGGGAGTCTTTAACCTACAGCTGAACTGCTGATAGCAGGAAGACAGGAATAGATACAAGTTTCTACAATTGCACGTTCCATTTGCTTCTGGGAAACAATCATGTTTTCCACCTTTGAAGCTGTGTGCTGTTTTCCTCTCTAGTGAATCTAGGTACAAAGCTAATTCATTGATCTGGGTTTCTCAAGTTATAACGCAATTCTTGTTATGCTTTAGCTTACCAAATGTAAGACATTGAAATGATCACCCAATAAATAATGTTTATAATTACAATAGCATAACATTTATTTATACCATGATCAAATTATTTTAATCTTTCAATCTTTCTTTTGTCTTCTGTAACTGGCTGGTGAGTATGTAAAGTGCTGGGTATCACCTGTGGCCTGTGTTTACTCTAAGTTCTCTTTAAAATCAACGGTCACCCTCAGCAATATACTAAATTTGTCTTCAGGATTTGATCTGGCCAATTCTTGAGCAGTATCTTGAATGTAATCATGTAAATAGTTATATTAACTGAGAGGCTAACTTCCTATTTTCTGTGTAGTCCAAGCTGTATTTGGCTGAATGGTGACTTGAAAAGAAGGCATCACCTGTTCAAATGCTCCTAGATAAATTTAAATTTAAAGACACAATGCCCATTTCACATTTGCAGGAAAAGAGACTGATCTAAAATCCATTGACAGGGTGTAGGAACTTTCCCAGTTAAAATGCTCCAACTTCAATTTTAGCCAATTCAACTAAATTTTTTTTTGAATGTAAGTTAACCTGGTGCACATAAAATCCTCCATGGGGATTCAGGATAACAGACACTGGGTTATCCTGAAGCTGAAAAATCATTCTTTTAAAACTAGGCTGAAAAGGAATGAATTGAGCAAAATCTATTAAGTCCTCTCAATTTTTACACTAAGGGGTTAGGTACACTAAATGTAACCTTCATAGAAGTGTTTTTTTCATTATTCCTTTTGTGTGTGAATAACTACATTACCAGCTTGAGAAAATGTTCTATTTACATGTAAATCATGCAGAGCTTATATTTAGACCAAGCTTCTCAGGGTTACTGAGAATTGCTGAGGATGGCTCCCCAGCACTGTCCTTGTTTTATCTGAATATGGATGAAAACCATGTAGAGGTCTTTTAACCACTCTTTGGTGCAAGGTACCTTTGACTTAATATTTGAGGTTTTCTTTTGGTATGCTTCAAAATACTGCTTTTGTACTCCCAGCAGAAATCAATGGATTCATCAGTCAGCATTCTCGTCACTTTGCAAGAGCTGCCTATTCTAGACTGCATTTCCTTTGACTGAAATAGATTTTGCTGTGGTGGCTATCATGACCTTCCTTTTGGATGTAGACATGCCAGAACCAAGCAATAACATCTGCCCAAGGAAGGATCGAAGCTGTTTCTCCTTATCCCACTCCCCCTGTCTTTCTGTCTTTTTAGCAAATACAACTGTGCATCATGTTTCTGATGATTCACCAGCTAGAAATGAAAGAAAGAACTTGCAGTCCATAAGAGAACTGTGTTCTCTCTCTTCTCCTCAGGTATATTTCAAATTCAATAGATTAAAGAGAAAACATCCAGCCTAAGTGGAAGCAGAAGGTTCAGTTCTGTTAAATTTTAAACTGAACAACTATAACAACTCCAAAAGTACAGCTCGTTTTCCTTGTAACCTTCTATTTCAGAACAGCGTTTAATGTGTCTGCACATGAAGTTAGAAATATATGAAATCCTTGGTGCCTAGATATAATTCTCAGACCTCCTTAATGAAATAAACTTAGTTGTAGATTCAATGAGCTTTTCTTTAGCACTGGGTGAATAATTTCCCAGGTAACTCAGGAACTAAATCTCACTTCTGGCCAAGATTCCTAACCAACTGGCAGTAGAGACTGATATTTACTGGCAGAGATTGCCTGAAAGCCTATAGATTGCCCTGTCTTAAGCTTAAGTCCTTCTCTTGGCTCCTAACTATGACTTTCACTGTCTGTTCTTCCCCAAACTGCTTTTGCTCTTCCATCCACTTCTTGTGGGTCATCCTTGTTGTCTGGGTCAATTTGCTGCTTGTCTGTGGCCTGAACTCCAACCATGCTACTCTTTTGTCTTGGTATTGGTATGTTTATTTTAACATACTGATTGCTGGCCTAATCTCTGATTGCTCCGGTTTCTCCTCTTTGACTAGACCTTCCTGTCTCCTCAGTACTTAGATCTCGTTTGGTGTGGCTACAGCACTTCTGTCTTCATTGCAAATCTAGCAAAGGCCTGAATGATGGGTTCCTCACACCCTGGTTATAATACTGTTTCAATTTATTGTGTCGATCTTTATATGAGATTAGGAAAGCTGGGAACCTGTCCTGTACAACTTCTCTATAGGCAGCTCTGAGAGAATTGGATTTCTCTGGGGTCAGGTTCTTGCATACCAGACAGTTGTTCATTTTTTTAGCAGCTACAGCTGCTTTCACCACTTTCAGCGTCTGAAAAAGAAAAGGTGATTGAAAATAAGTAGGAATACTTGAAGAAAATACCCAGATGGGTAATAATATTGTCTATCAGACACAACCTAATGCTGTGCAGGGAATAGCTGTAAAGTAGGACAACTTTCCCCAAGAAGCATCTCAAAAATGGTGCTCCCTGATACTTTAGGCCTATTTTTAATGGTCCTTTTCAGCCTTGGTGAATATCTAGAAAGTCTCCCTCCTCAAGCAGTGGGCTTCAGGAAGGGAGAGCACACTCATGGTGCTGCTCTGCCTGCAAATTGTATGTACTTGTCTGTACCTTCACAAGTATCAGAAGAACAAGGGTGAGAACAAGGGCCATATTGAAGCTGAAGGAAGTTCTGCATCCATTCAGAACTACGAGAAGTACATTAAATAGTCAAATATCAGTTTTGCTGACTCTAAAATTTAATAAATACTTCACTGTCTGCTTTAAACCAAGCAAATGGGCCGGAGGCTGGGAAGTAAATAGAATGTATTGTAATTGGCATGGATATCATGTATATCAATAGATGCAAATAAGCAGAGAGGAATGAAGTTAATGTTTGAAACTTCCTTGGAATAATTTTGCATATTTGGATAGAAATAAGCACCATCTATAATTTACAATGTGTCCTAGATTAGCAGGTTTTGAGTGTATATTTGGACAGTTGATCTACTTGCAACCTCAGGAATGAAAGAAGTTGCCTGTGTGTATGGGGGCAATTGGGAACAACTGTAAGACTGCTTCTGTAATACCACACTCAGCCAAAACCCAACACAGCAAGTCATCAACAGAAACCACTCAAGGACAAAAAGCTGCTCCAGGCAAGCGGAGCACTAGTTTTAAGTAAAGTGCGATATTTCAGACTATAAATTCTGGTGCATTTACAGTGAAGACTACGTTCAGGGTGGCCCACCTGGTCCAACACCCCGCCGCTGCCCCCAGAGTCCCCTGAGGTGACTGAAGACCCTCGGTGGGCTCCGCCCCTCCCCATACCGCTCCCTTGACCACGCCCCCGGACACGCCCCCTCCCCATCTTGCTAGCCGCCCCCCTGCTGTTAAGCCCCGCCCATCCCCCTCCTCCGCCTCAGGGCGGCTTGACCACGCCTCCCTATTAGCCCCGCCTCTCCCCCGGGCGGTGCGCGGTGGCGCTGCGTGGTGACGCACAGCAGGCGGGGTTGAGGTGGTGGTGCCTGTTTGTCGTCCAGTCCAGCTCCGCTCCCCTCCTCTCTTCTCCGGACGGTGACCGAGCGGCGGAGCTGTCCGCCAGCGCCGTTGCCAGGGCCGCTCAGCCGCCGCCGGGGCCCGGGGGAGCAGCCGGCGCTGCCGCTGGCCATGGTGGCCCGCCTGCCGCCGGGAGGGCAGGAGCAGGCGCGGCGGCGGCGGCGGGCGCCATTGCGCGCGGGGGCCGCGGGACTATGAAGGATGGAAGCGGACGAAGTGACGATCCGTGAGCAGAACTTCCACAGCCAAGTGCGGGAGTACACGGTATGAGGCACCGCCCGCGCACCGCCGCGCCTCTGCGGCCTTTCCGTTTGACCCCCGCCCTGCCCGGTTGAGCAGTCCCACTCCTGCCTTCCTCCCTGACCTGTCACTGCGGTGCCCCGGAGGCCGCGCTGCCGCGGGACCCCCCCTCTCCCGCCGTGCTGTACTCTTCGCACCTCTCCTTCTCCCTTCCACTGTTTTCCCCTCGGCCCCATTGCCGAGCAGCCGTGGGGTTGTCCCGCTCTGTCCCTTTCTCGTCGCCTGCCTTTCGCTGCTTCACCCCTCGCCCCAGCTCTCGCGTCCAGGCTGACCCGGTGGCGTGTCCCTTGTGGGCATAGCTGTGCGTGCGTGTCCCGCCGGGATGGGTGTGCGGGGCCGTGAGAGCTGGCTGGTGGGGACCTCAGCACTTACCCCGGCGTGGGTTTTCCTCTCCCTCTGCCTTCAGGGAAAAGAGGAAATGCTGTGTATACATGCAGGGCATAGGTGTGCTTCTGAATGTTCTCCTGTGCATTCCGTTATGTGTTCAACACCTCAACCTTAAAGTGCAGCTTTGGTGGTGGTAAGGTATGCATGGGATTTCGTAGCATTGGTTGTGATTCTAAGATCCTCTTCTCTTTTGCTGCACTGCTGCAGCGGATGTGTGAGTAACCTTAGGTTTACTCCGACCTGTCATGGCATTCTGAGTGCTGCTGCGTGCCTTATGCTTACCAAGTGAAGCAATACAAAGCTCATGAGCAGTGTGTGCTGTCCCATCCTTCCTCAACCTTCTGTGGTCGAGTGCAGTGCTACGCGTTACTTGCACTTTGATGGGGCTCTTGTGGTTTCCTTTTTGGCGGCCTCGTAATTATTTTCAGAACTGTTCAAAGCTGATAGAGGTGTTTTGATGGGGCTTGTTTCTCTTCTGCTTCAGTTCAAGAAAGGAAATACATGCTGCGCATAGGAGACACACAGTGTTGCCTGTTAACACACGTGCTGTCCTAACTCAGCTGGGTAGTTGCACTCTTTGCAGTTAATGCTGTTTAAAGAGTAATGGGTTTCTCAGATTAAAACATTTTTTCATAATTCAGCTTTAAGTATTTTTAGGTGTACTGAGAGACAGGATTAAATACCACTGTTAACTGATGTATGCAGGCCTATGGCAAGGTTTTTTGTTAACAGAGACTTGGTTGGATCCCTAGTATATTAATTTCTTTTTTTATATTTTACAAATCTGCATATTAAGACCTTCTTTCTTCTGGTGAACTGTTATATTTTTGGGATGTTTTTCTGAGGAGTGCAAAACAAGGCTGTATGAAGAGAACTGTTACTTTAGGAGATTTTCTGGGCCCTCACTTGTCTGTGAGTGGATGTAGCATACGTAGCAAGAGCTGTGAGTGGTGGAGGGGCGTAAAAAAGAAAAATGCTTCTTTTGGTAAAGAATTCTTTAAGCATTTTTAATATTCTTTGTGCTGTGAAAACACAGGTATATTCACAAATTGTTCACCTCTTCTGGGTGTTAACATCTGTCTTTCTGCTAGTGTCTGTTTTCCCATTTATATTTCTTTGTGTGTCTTATGTCCACCAGAGTCTTGTTCCAATACGTTGTACGCTACATATCCTGCTTTTGTACCTAGCAAGATACACACTTTTGATTCAGAAGGAATGGTTCTGTGCAGGTACAAAAACTGAAGGTCTGTTAAATTCTTAAAGAGCTCATCTGTACTGCAGCTACTTCTCTAAAGCTTTTTTCAGTCCCTCTAGAACAATTGTGAACTCTTCCTGTTGGTGTAGTCATGTAAGAAATCACATAAGACATAAATAACTTGTTTTAGAGGCACAGTGTTGCTTTATTTATTTGGACAATGGAGGCAGAATATTCTTGCTCTTAAAACTGTACTTTGATCTTTAATATTGATGACAAGCCATCTATGGTTTTGTTTAACCAGTAGGAATAATAATAACAATTTTGCCTTTTAAACATGCATGGTACAGTTGTGATCTTGTCTTTAATTTACATTGGAAGACCACAGGGTTTTATGAGTGTATAAACTGCTGCTGTCCACAGCTGAATACACAGCCTTCTTGTGGATTTCACATAGCTGCAGAAGCATATTGCAGTTATGATTACGCTTGTGTTTAGTTTAAGCATAACAAGTACATGGAGCATGTTGCTTACATGTACCATTATGATAACACCTCCTCCTAATCATTCCTGCTCTTGCTTGTCATGAAGTTACATGGTGAATATAATATCTTAAAATATGCAGATACACAGTTATTGAGTGGGTAGTGGGTATAATCATCATCCCCTTGGCTGAGGAGGGAGCATATTCCACTTTCTGGCACATGCACATGGCTTTCATTCAATCTGCAGGTGGGCTGGGGGCAGTGGAGTCATCAATAGAAAGACTTGATGTTTGTTGTGTAATATTACAGTGGAGGAAACCTCTATGTGCCTGTAAGAAGTCATACTTACATTATCTGGTAGTATTGTCTTTGGAGACCTAGTTGTGTGGCAGAATCTTTACTGGAAGCTAAAATGATACATTCATGAGAGAAGAGAAATCAAAGGAAGTTGATGTAATTTTAAAGAAAAATCTTTTCTCTTTTATGCATGTTCTCTGTTATCTTTGAATAGATAAAGAATTTCTAGTTTGTGCTTTCTGATGGAGTCCTCAGGGCACACTAGTTTTAACTTCAGCATAGTGTTTCATTTCTGTTTCATCTGTTCTCTGAACTGGTGAGCTACAGAGTTTCCCATGAAGTTGTGTTACATAACAGCAATTAAAGGCTTGTTACCCTTTGTGGTGCTTGTCTCTTTCTGTAGGCACCATCTTCTGCTAATCCCACCTTGAAAAGACAAATGGTCCTGACACATGTTTATACCAGGGCACGTGTTATGAGCAGGGGTAGTAAAAGATTATGATTATTTTTTTTTTAGAATAAATCCTTCATCTGCTTTTGAGGTCACTGTCTGTGATTTTAAGGCTTAGTTTGATTCTGGCCCATTTACTTTTGACCTCATTTGGAGTATTTATGTGGTACCTGTTTTTTCCAAGGGGGTAGCTGTTTGCAAGAAAATAATCTGCCTTGTATTTCGTTGCTTCGTGGGGATGATCTTTTATAACAGAAGGTTAACTCCCTTGTCTAGTTTTGGCATGACTTTTCAAATGTGAAGCTGTGATGTTGAGGATCTCTTGTTTGGAACAGTTACTGGAAACACCCAGTTTCAGACTTTTTTAAGGCTTGTATGAACTTTAAAATTCAGATTCAGTAAAGTAAACATGGAGGCTGAGAACTGATGATCTAGTGTAAGAGACATGGCACAGCTGCGAGCTTGCTCAAAGTCAGTGGAAGCCTGGACTTTAATAAAGCTGGAGTCATACTCAGTTCTAACTTAAAAGAGGCATCTTTCCAAAAAGCAGCTTTAGTTGGTTACAAACTATAGAAAAGTGTCTGTGTTCTGTACTTGTCAGCATTCCCATGGAGGAGTTGTAAAGGGCAGATAGTGTTCTGTGCTAGTCTGATACTGTTATTTTTGTACACTTAATTAGTTTGACTTTCTTGACCTTTTAGGTTCATTTATAGCTTGTTTCAATGTTGCACATCCATGCAATATATTTAAGCTTTTAGGGAACTGCTTTTCCCTTGTGTCCTGCTATTATGTCTGGTTATACAACATGACTGTTCCATTTTCCACTTGTATTGTTGTGAACTGTTTATTTCAAATGCAAATCAACTAAGTGCAGTGGGTCAGTCTATATTCCCTTGGGTTTACTTTTTAGAATATTCTTAGACTCCTTTTTTTCAAGTTTGAATCTCCTGCTCTGCAATATTAGTTTGTATTTTTAAAAGTTAGGTCTACTTTTTGATCTTCTTTTTCTGTTTATAAAATCTAGGATTTTGAGTTTGTAAAAAATATGCACACACACTTGATTATGAGATTTTCTTGGCAAAATAAATATACTGTGCTTGTATTTGTAGTGTGGAAAACTACACAAGAAAATAATTCAGTGACACTAGAATTGTTAGTTAGAAAGTTAAGGGCAAACGTAGTATATTTGGAAATGACTTAATTATATTAAATATGTCATGATAAATATCAGTCTTAGTACAATAAGTCCAAATATAAAAGTGCTATTATAACTCTAATTGCTTCTTGCAAGTCCAGGCAGATGTTGAAATGAGTGTAACATGTAGTTTCATGATTAATGAGAGATGCATCCATTTGAAGAACTAAAAGTTTTCAGGTGTGTAGTCTTCAGGTGCCAGATTTTCAGAGAAACTTGGATTCTCTACTTCTTAATGCAGTTCCTTGTACAAGAAGGCTTTTTTTTTTTTTAAAAAAAAAAGCATCCCATTTTTAATATTTATTTATTTTTACAGATGATACAGTGGTTATTGAGTGTGTTGGTGTAAATCTGAACCTAAAAATAATTTCTAGCAGTTTAGGAAAGCCTTCTTAGGTAGTTGGAACTGTGTCATGGCTTTGTTTACTTCTCTGGTTTATTTTGTACCTTTTTTCCTATTTTGGGATAGAGAGGTGTTCAGGATTCTTATTTATGAACGAGTGCAGTGTGGTTACTGATGGCATTTTTTTTCCTGTAGGGCTGTAAACAGAGAAAGCTGATTTGAGCATTGTACTCCTGTTGGTAGTGCTCTTGTTCCTGACCAGTTCTGCCTCCTTAAATGTATGTCCCAGATAAAAATTGTAATCTTCACAGACTCTTTATGCCAAAAGTGATGGTATTCTGATAGTGGGCAAGGAAGAAAATGCTGATTAGAAGCACAGATGATTTGAAAGAAGAAATGTATTTCAAGTACCAAAATGTTCTTGACTGAATGTTTGTTTAGGCAAGTTTCTTTTAGTCCATAAAGTTGATGCCTTTCATTGGTTTTTTTTACCCATATGCTGAAGACTTGAAGAGTAATTTGTATCTTAAATGTATCTCAAAACCAGCTTTGCAGAGCTTTCTCAGTGTTGCTGCTTCTTTCTTAAGTCTTTTGGAAAAGAATTGTAACTGAATAAAGGAGTATTTGTGGTAGTGGTGTGAGATATAAGGCTGAAGGAGTGGTGGTGCACATTTAACGTAAATATATAAAATGTTGGTGACCTTTCATCATTTAAAAAAAAATACCTTTACAAGTAAACACAGGTGCTGTACTGAACTTGAATAAGTGATGAATCACCTTCTGGCTGCTGGTCCTGAGGACTAGCACTGGTGGATCCATCTGGAATGAGTAGGCATCTTCAAATACTTGGCCAAAACAGGCCAAGATAGGCAGATGCTTATTCCCACAGCAGGAACCAGTTTTAGAGAGTTCTGCTTTTTCTGTTTACATATAATAAGCATGAAAGGCTGAAGTGTAAAAAGTTGCTATTAGTTACAGTTCAAAATAATTCCTTTTGAACACTAGTGTGTTTCTTTGTGGTAGCAGTTGACCAAAAGGGCGACACACTTCATTGGAGATACAGACATCTGTTTAAGAACATTTAATTAGGATGTAAATTAGACTTGAGAAAACCTAATGAGAAGGGGAAAATACTGACAGTAAACAAACTCAGCTATTGATTACAGGACCACAGACAAACATACCCATCTTGGATTTTGTTCGGATAGCTGGTCCTGTAGTAGAGAGACTGGGTATGCTGGCAGGATGTAACTAGGTGATCATAGGGTTGCAATGAACATCTCAATGTGTGTTGTGATGTAGGGGTGCTGAATGTGATTGAATTCATAAGCACAAGACCCTCTGGAAAAAAGTGTTTTCAAATATGTTGAGGGGTGGACAAAGCAGAGAGCAGAGTAATGGAGTAGGTTGTGGTAATGTCAGAGCAGAGGGAGAATTAGAAGTATAAGTGAAGTTATAATGAAAGTGAGTGTGGTTCTGGTGACAGAAATTCAGGTTAAGGAAGACTATCTAAAGGAAACATTTAATTCAGTATAATGTCACTGCTTTTATTTGAAGGCTACGTAAGTGACTCTTTCTTTTACTGCAGTGCTTTCTCCTTTCCCGTCTTTCGTCCTCCCCTGTTTAATTTGATATTTATCCTCATTTAGGAGGATGACTTTTGTTGAGAAAGGCTTAACTTCTGCAATACCCTCTATTCTCTCCACTCCCTCCCCCTTACTTTGAAAACCACTGTAGCTTTCCTGTAAACATGTACTGTCAACTGACTTGTTGTCAACATTAATGTGCGAGACTTTACATAGCTTATAACACAGGAACAGGAGAGACTTTGAAAGTCATGTTTGTAGTTTGGTTTTATGCATATAATCATCAACAGGCTTAGATGTTGCATCTCTCCAAAAGGTATGCATACAGCTGGGTAGAGATGACCTGGAGTAAGTTACTACTGTAACCTCTTATTAGTAATTCACATAACAAGTGAAATAGCTTCATGCTTCCTGCAGCTTTGAGCTGGTTGCTCTTTGGGGCCCAGTTTACTCTCATGAAGATGGGTACAGAACTGTTGTTGATATTTCATCAGCTTGGTGTTGAATATGTATTGTGCTGCTGGGTTGCTTTCCACACAGGGTTTCCAGTTTCTCGGTTAACTGAATATGTTAAAGGTTTTCTAACTATCACCAGCATGGTTCATAGATTGAGCTCTTTTAATATTTTACTACTTTGAAATTAATTTGGCTTTCAAAATTTTGAATAACTGGAAAATATTATTCTGTGGAACTTTATTTCTGTTCCTTGTATTTCCATATCAGGTGTGCTTTCCACGGCGAGTAGTGTGTCTATAGATGTCATTGAAGTTAACATGTGGCTGAGTTTTATATACAGAGGATAGAAACATTATGTGTGTGTGATTCTTTTTCCCTTTTGCCTTCTTGGCTTATAGTGGTCTGGTTTCCAGTGTTAGGCTCCATGATTGTAATTGAAATGTGGTGCTTCCCAATTTCACTGTTGGTTTTAAGTGCCTGTTTATACCTTGAATATCCCAGTTTTTCCATTACTTAGTTGTATTTTCTGTTTTTAACATATTTTGCTGATGGGAAGAACTGATGCTAATAAGTTTGTGTTGAGTTTGACAATAGCAGCATGTCTAAAATATTTGCCAATTTTTAATGCTGTGATAACTTAGGTCCAGTAGAGAATCTACATGATTGGTTAGGTTTATGAAAACATATAAGTACTGCAGTTTAAATATGTTTGTGTTTTGGGAGGGGTGGTGACAAAAACAGATGCGCTACTTAAAATTTCTACAATATGTATGTATGAGAAGACAAGGAAGAGGATGCTTATGAGTTAGGATGAGAGAGTTCATTAGCTCTGTCTTCTAAAATAGTTATGCGCCTTGTCCTGGAAATTAATATTAGCCGAAGACGCGGCCTTAACATGAATTGTTTACACAGTTTGTATTAAAGAGACTTTTGAGGTTATTTTTTCTAAAAGGAATTTTAATGGAATGACTGTGAAGTTTTAATGTAACCCATTATTATAGCTTGGCTGTAAAATGTTGAATAATGCTTTCATTCAGTGGCAGAATGTTAGCGTGATCTAGGTTGGTGTTATTGGTTATTGGTTATTCTAGAGGGTGTTTTTAAGTCTTGCCCTAATGCTGAAAAATATTCTTGAATCCAATTTTAATGGCATTGCTGTAGCCTGTAGAGGTTAGATAAAAATGACTTGCAGTCAGTTTTTGTGGATTTTGTGTGTATTAGTAGGTATAAAATACAGTACCCTGAACAGAGGTATCTTTTACTAAGCGTTGTGAAAGTGTCATCACATTTAAACTTTTTTTACCCATTTACCCAGCAACATAAATCCGTTCCTATTAAGTATACAAAAAGGAATGTAAAAGCTAATGAATTGATATATTCCTTTGAATTCCTGCATTAGTTTGAACTAGAGCTCTGCTGCTGGTGAAGTTAACTTGAAGGTAGTTTTAAGTGGGTAAGTATGGAAGCAGTCTTTGGAAGGGCTATAGAAGCTGTTTTTTATCTTCAGCCGAGCAGTATTTAGCACATGGAATATGTTTTGGGATGTTTTGTACTTTCTGTTATATCCTGGATTTTTTTCCTAGATAAACAAATCTAGGCACCAAGCTTCTGAACCACTTATGATTTCTTCATGACTTGGGAACCAGCAAATAAAAGTGGGTCAATGTCTTGTACAGGTCTTAAGCCAGGGAGGAGTCCTGAGAGGAGACCATAGATGTAGGGAAATCATAGGTGTGGAGGGCTGTGTCGATGAGTAAAATCAGTCTTTAGTCATCAGACATATTTATCATTTTATCCTAAGCTTGAGTTTAGTGTGTCATGCTGTGTATAAGGCCAGTTGGATTAGTGTGAACTTAATCTAGCCACAGAGCTCAGAGGTTTTTTTAAATAAATAGTTTTATTTAGTGTGAATAGTCTGTTGTAGGTAACCTACTGCTGACACATCCAAATCAGGTGGATTTATTTGCTTTTTACATGTCAATGGGATAATGGAGTTGTTAGAGCAGAACTGCTTGTCTGTACCTGTATTTCTTGCTTTTTTATACCTGCCATCCTTTCCATGAGTAAACAAAAGGAGTTGCCAAGTGGGACAGTAGGAGGATGTTTTTTAGTTGTCCTGTGGCATTTTAATGGCCATTAAAATACTTCAGCAGTGTGACAGCAGTAAGAGATGGGTGTATGATCCTATGTTTAGTCGTTTACTATTATAGAAATTAAAACCCAGAAGTGCAATACTAGTACTTTTCTGTAGGTAGTAATCATGATCAAGCAAAACACCAAGAGTTCCGTTTTCAACTCTTAAACATGTTCTTAGATGTATTCTAGAAGGTGGTGTTACCCTGTGACCTTTGTTTTCTCTGTGCCAACTCTTCTAGTCAGGGAAAAGGGCGTGTTCTCTAAAGTAGCTGTAAAAAGTGGAGAATGGTCTTCATTATGTCTGTAGGTGCTTTTTTTTTTTTTTGGCATATCCTTTGAATCAAAATGCTGGTGCATGTAATAGCAATAATGAACTTTCTTGTTTTAATATTGATGCAGCCACTTTGTTCTTTCCTTCCCTCCCTAATTTTTTTGGAGCTTCTCGATCTTTCATTTTATACACAGCATAGTAAAATACTGTTCACTTTTTTCATTGTCACTGTTTTGCTCCTCCAGATTTACTTCTCCCTATTTTAAACATCAGTATCCAGTCAAGTGGGAGGAAATGATCACTTCTCTGCTTTGGTGCTTTTCAAGTGGAAATCTTGAACCTGTGCTTTGTGCTTGAAAGTATGGTAAATCAAAGAACATTACTAAGGTCTGTGGCTTCTTTCTGCAAAGGATTTCTGTAGTGGCTTCTTGCTGCTAAAACTTGTTGTTCTGGAAGATGTTTAACTTTTTTGTAGTGGGAGGACATCCTTGACACAGTCCTATAGGGGCCTATGCTTATACTAAAACTTTGAAACACATTCATAAATGACCTGGACAAGGATGTAAACTATGAGGTGGCAAAGTTTTTAATGGTGCTAGTTTATTTAGGATAATAGAAAAGAAGACTGGACCCAAGCCTCTGGCTTGGAGGAGGATAATCTACAGTGTTGGTTTGGGTTCCTTACAGCTTGAAAACCTCTTGGCAACTGATTCCACTGCATGGCCCTTCTCATGGAGGGGGTTTCTGGTTACCTGCAGTCTCATCCTTCCACTGAGCACTGCTTTCAAGAGCCCAGCTCTGTCTTCTTAATGACCCCCTCACAAGTACTGGCAGACTTCTGTCAGGTCCTCTTGAAGCCTTGCTGTACTTAGGTTGAACAAGCTGAGGTCCTTCAGCCTGTCTGCGCCAGGCAAGTGTTTGAGCATTCTGACATCCTGGCTATCTTCCTTGCTGCAATTACCAATGTCTTTACTATATTGGAGGCTCAAAACTGGATGCAGGAGCTACATGTGACATGATGAATGCTGACTGGAAAGAGATAATTACTTCCCATGATTATTGGCTTTGCTTCTGGTAGTATAGCCCAGGATGTTCTTTTGAGCATTTGCTACCAGGACACATGGATTGTAAGGAGTTTAACAGTTATTGGGCAATAAAGGTAAAAGCTATATCCTTTTTACCTAGTATAAAATACAGCTGTATTTCCTGCTTAATAGTTGGGAAAAATATTGTGCTATGTAAATAAAAGCTGTTGATCTTTCTGTACACAAAAATGCAGCTTTTAATGCACACACAAATTACATTTGTGAAAGATGGTTGTATCTTGTGTAGAAGGAGGAAGGGAGAGAATCTTCTGCATTTTGAGAATGTTCTTTCTTAGCATGAAAGTGTAGCTCCAGCATTTGCAACAGAAGTTGCTTTACCAATCTGGGGCATGGATTTCAGTGCCAGAGTTTTAAAGATCATCCACATGGGCAAATTAGTGTCAGCTGTTCTTTAACAACTGTCAGTGAGATAAGTACTATGTAATTTGAGTTAGTTCAGACCTGCTTGTATTTAATGCTAGGCTCTTCAGTGCCAGCCCCTTAGATGCAATAGAACTGAAATGTGTGCAGTTTATCTCCAGCTCCGTTCTCGCAGGAACTGAGAGCTGTCTGGTACAGATCCAAGTGTATGACATGGATCATACTTGGATGACATTGGATTCAAAACAGATTCAAAAGTATGACTCGATGGAAGAATTGGATACAAGATACCTAAGAATGTAGTGCTGTGCATCTCCAGAAGTAGCCTCTCTTGGCATGTCTAGTGTGTAATCTAAGTGCTTCCTTTCCAAAGTGAAGATTAGGAGCTCTAGGGAAAGACAGGTTTTTTTGTTTGTCCTACCAGATGTTGTATTTAGCCTTTGCAAAGAGATGTTAATGAATTTCATGCTCCAGGTCTGAAGACTTAATGTGCTAGGGAGCCCCTAGATGTAGCGTAGGATGCATGCATTTTGTTTTCAGTTACTGAGTGGTGTGGATGGGAGAACACAAAAAAAGACATTAAAATTATTAAGAATTGCTTTGCTTGACTGTTTGACTATAACCATATAAAATCCTGTTTCTTCTTAATTTCATTTATATTCCTATGTGGTTGATCAAACATGACCGAGTGCATTTTCTGTGTAATGTGGGGATGTACCATAGTTGGGTTTAAAGTAGCTTCCCAGGAGCAGTCCAACTCTGGTAACAGATCCACAGCTGCTTTGCCTCTTTGTAAAGTTGGCATGAATTTAAGAAAATAAATTTTAAGAAAGGAAGCTATTTTATGTATGGTAGATTTTAAGTTAGCATTCTCAAAGAATGCCAGAAACCCCGACAGTCTCTGTACATGTATCTCTGCAGTGTCTTCACTGACTCCTCAAATCAAACCTGGTTGAACTGCAGTGAAAAACTTGCAGTGAACTCAGGATTATGAGGATATAGCTTGTTCTAGATCTGCTGCATTTGCAGCATCCTTATCTTTTTGTCTGCTCTTATTGTAGAGATGGGTGATGGCATAGAACATGGCTTTTTGGTTGAAAAAATAGCTTGCAGTATGATTTGGATTTTACATGGTATTCCAATATAGGCTCCAATACTGTCACACATAATAGTTTTCTGAGAAGAGTCTGGAATTTAAAGAATATAGGTGTCTTTTTCACTGGAGATATCAATGTAGCTTTATGTGTGGTGTCTTACTGTTTTTGATTAGTGACCTATTTCAGTATGACTACCTATCCTTTTTTAGTAAGTGATCAGAAATGGAAGCTGATGGATGATTTTGGGTGCTATGAACATATGTATATGTGAATTTTCCCTCTCCCAAAGGTTTTTTAAGAAAGTTGAATTAGGAGGTAAAAACTATTTCCTGAAGCAACACGACTATTGCTAGAGTTTTTCTTTTGCATCTGCCAGGGACTATATCCAGGAAAAGCATTGAAAGGTATTTTTTAAACTAGGGTTAGTGCACCTTAGAAGAAGAGTTGTAAAGTGAATAAGAAAGTGGTTGGTAGTGTACATGGCCATAGGTGTTGCATTTGGGCTGAGGGGAAAAGCTACTTTTCAGTTTCCTTGGGTGTTAGTATTAAGAAAAATCTTGCTTAATTTAGATGGAAATAAACAATTCTGTTGTACCCCTCCCAAAACCAGTCTTTAAGGAAATGTAGTCAATGCAGAGGAGGGTTAGAACATGGTGCAGGAAGGACTTGATTACCCTGAAGTAATAGATGCAGTGTGAAATTAAGGTGTGGTTTTTAAAAGACATGGTGATGAATCTGAACCCTAAAACCACGTTTCTACTGTAACTTGAGAGCTGCTCTGCTGGCAGCAGCAGGGGAGGACAGCATGGAAGGATTCAGTGTTTGGAGGATAATGTTGAGTTACTAGCATGATTCTCAGGTGAATGTGTTGAAATATATTTTGGTGATTGGTCCTGGCTGGACACCAGGTGCCCACCAAAGCTGCTCTGTCACTCCCCTCCACAACAGGACAGGCAAGAGAAAACATAACAAAAGGTTCTTGCTTTGAGATAAGGACAGGGAGAGATCATTCAGCAGTTTTCATCACGGGCAAAACAGACTCAACTTGGAGAAATTAATTTATTACCAATCAAATCGGAGTAGGATAATGAGAAAGAAACCAAACCTTAAAACACCTTCCCCCCAGCCCTCCATTCTTCTTAGGCTCAATTTCACTCCCAGATTCTCTATTTCCTTACCCCCAGCAGTGCAGGGGGATGGGGAATGGGGGTTGTGGTCAGTTCATCACGCATTGTCTCTGCTGCTCCTTCCTCCTCGCGAAAGACTCTTCATCACACTCTTCCTCTGCTCCAATGTGGAGCATCTCACATGGGAGACAGTTCTCCGTGAACTTCTTCAATGTGAGTCCTTCCCATAGGCTACAGTTCATGAACTGCTCCACCATGGGTCCCACGTGGGGTCACAAGTCCTGCAGCAAACCTGCTTCAGCATGGGCTCTTCTCTCCATGGGGCCGTGAGTCCTGCCAGGAGCCTGCTCCTGAGCAGGCTTCCTGTGGGGTTACAGCTTCATTTGTGCATCCCCCTTCATCCAGTGTGGGGTTTTCCATGGGCTGCAGGTGGAGAACCTCCTGTGCTGCTGGGCACAGCCTGCCTCACTATGGGCTGTAGGGGAATCTCGGCTTCTGTGTCTGGAGCACCTTCTCCCCTCCTCCTGCACTGACCTGGGTGTCTGCAGGGCTGTTCCTCTGACATTTCTCATTCCTCTCTCCTGCTGCAGTTATGCTGTTTCCCCCCACTTCTTGACTATGTTATCCTGAAGATGCTACCACTGTCACTGATGGGCTCAGCCTTAGCCAGTGGCGGGTCTGTCTTGGAGCTGACTGGCATTGGCTCCTTTGGACATGGAAAGTTTCTGGCAGCTTCTTACGGAAGCCACCCCCTCCTAACAAAACCTGCCATGCAAACCCAATACAATTTTCAATACAGAAAGAAAGGCTTAGTGCTGTTACATATAGCCATAAGACCATACCTGGGAGTATTGTGTTCGTGTTTGAGAAACATGAATTTAAGGTAGAACAAGTACAAACAAGAGCTGTATGTTTTCTGCAATACAAAAATATCCTGAAATAAAGAGCATTATGAGGAGTAAGAACCCAGGATAGCAGCGTGACATGACAGTGGAGCTTATTCTTTGGCTGTCATGGGCAGCACATTCCTTTTCCCCAACTTAATAGAGTTCCACTCTAAAAATAGTTAGGATGCTGACTTTTGCTGTTCCCTTTTGAAAGCTCTTCAGAATGCATAGTTAGAAGCACTTCAGGATCATAAGTGAGTTGAGATTGAAGGGATATTTGTGAGTTTGATTATTGTCTTGTTTTGGTTGTTATGAAAGAATTTTAATTTATGAATTACCTTTTATTAAGATCCTAAAACTATCACTGATTAGAATTTACTTTTTGCTGATAGCTTTAAAATTATGTGAATTTTCAGCAATAAACTTAAATATTTACAGAACTGTTCTCAATCCTGACAGAAGTAGAGGGATAGTTACATCAAGATATATAGTTACCCCTTATTGCTGAGTTGTGAAGTAGCTATCATCTAAAACTAGAAATACAGCATTTGACAGTTCATGTTACTGGGAAGCTTTCATCTGCTGTGGCCTCAAAATATCTCAGTTATTTCTGTGGTACCTTAGGAGTGCAGATCCACATTTTCATTGTAACTTTGTTATCACAGATAGAGTAAAAGTCATCTATTTTATTTGAAGATGCAAACAAGATTGTTGTAATTTTTTTCATCCCTGGCTGTGTTCAAGGCCAGGTTGGGCGAAGCCTTAGGAGGCATGGTTTAGTGTGGGGTGTCCGTGCTTATGGCAGGGGGGTTGGAACTAGATGATCTTAAGGTCCTTTCCAACCCTAACGATTCTATGATTCTAATTTTTATTCTTGCTTTAAATATAGTTGAACTAATTTTTGGCTTAATTTTATCTTTATTTGGGTCTGGCAGATTTGTAAAGGGTTTTACTGACCTGTATATATGATACCTGATTTTCAAAAGTGGATGCCTAAAATTAGATACCTCTCTCTGTAGCCTCGGTCTAGTTTTCAGAGGAACTGGAAACTTAGAGGACTGTCTTTCAGCACTGGCATTGTGTTTTCTGATGTTGACAGGACAATCTGTGTCAGAGGGCTCTGAAAATCCAAGGCTATTCTCAGTTTATTTTGTTCTTCCTGATTAAAAAATATATCAGTGTATTTTTTTAATTAAATATTAATTATTTGTTAATAGATTTTTTTTAAAATAATTCTTTATCAAAACCTTTTTGAAGCATCCTCTGGAAAGCTGGAGCGGTGGACCCTATTCAGATTCAGTAGTTGAATTCAGAGATCTGGTTATGCAATCTAATTTTCAGCATCTGTATTTTGGGTATCACTGCTGTGTGTTGCCTGAATAGAGACTGAACTCTATTGCCCCTTGCAGACCTGTGGCTCTGTGGTACTTCTGGGACACTTCTGTAGGGCAGTTGTAGGCACTCAAATGCCACACTCAAACACTTGGCTGCAGTTTGTGTTTTTAGCTAGAATGTCAGTCTATACAAAAGAAATAACTCTCCCAATTTATTTTTTTATTAGTATTCCTTTAAAAGTATGTATTAATTGAACAATTTGGTTTTTTTCCCCTTCTGATTCTGCTGGTCTGGATGCAATATGCTTATTTAGGTTAAAGGCTATCATTGCTACCTTTGCTTTCGTTTTTCCCTTTCACTTAGGGTAGATTTTGTGACTTTAAGACAGTGAGTTCTTAAAGGCAACAAATCTTTAAATGACTGACTAAGGAAATAGATCATATGCTTCCCAGTGAAGTATTTGCAGTTTCAGATCACAAATGACATAAAACTCAGGCAGAAGTAGAACATGTTTAAGGTGCTGATATTGTGAATTGCAGATCCAGGTAGGGCCAATTGGAATAAAAAAAACCCAAACCTTATATAGGTAATATGGCAAACTCATTTAATAGTAAAACCTGCTACAACAGTTTTATCTAATTCAGTTGGTTAACTACTGTGTGTTAAGACTTTATTAGGTGGCTGCTAGTATTGTGCAGAAGCAAAAGAATCTTGACAATTTGGGCTACTTCAGGTGGCTTCTCAGCCTGTGACATACAGGTGATCTGTTTTCTGCAAGCTAACAGCAGAATACACCACTGTACTTAGAGAACTCTTCTCTATGGCTTCTCAGGTACTCGCGGAGCTCAAGAGCCACAGCATCGTGGAATGGGATGCTTTGTTCTTGTTTCATTTGTGACTCATGTTTTTAATAGGTATCAGCGAACAAGATTGAGGAAGCAGTGTTGGGTGCCTCATTCAGATGCAAATAAAATTTTTTCTTCCTCTTTTCCCTGTCCCTTCCCCCCCCCCTTTTTTTTTGTTTCCCACAGAGGCTTGGAGGGTTAAGCCTATCTTCTTGTTTTACTTCTTTCCCCCAAGATTTCCAGCATATTTGTAGGTGTTTGGAATTGTAGTGCTAAGTCTTACAAATAACTGGCTGCAAGTCATGCTGGGTTCAAGGTACATCTGACCTAAACAAACCTCTTGCCTTATGAGGAGGTAAATTGTGCCCTTGGCTTCTGACTGTAAAGGAAACATTGTGTTTGACTAGCCTGCACTTGAGCATCCACTGTGGGCAGATAAGTCTCTCCTGTGTGGTGTTGCTGGGAATTTGTTTGTTTCAAGACATGATGGAAATGGTAAACATAACTGCTTTTTGTTTTCCACGTGTGTTAATAACTTACTCCAAAATAGATCTTCAAGAGCCCATTGTATAAAATATGATTACCCTTATGTGTGAAGGGGGTACAAAGCATGATAACTTTTACAACACAAGTGGATTTAAACTTCAAAAAAGAACCCAGACCTTTTCCAGTCACACTGTAAATTAGCCTTTTTATCTTAGAGTAAAAATTGCTGGCCATGTAGTTGATCCCATACCTGTTACTCTGATTGAACTGTTCTTGTGGGTTTAACTTTCTGTTAGTAAGATATAAAACATAATGGTGTTGACGTTTACATAGAATACACTTTTGTTGATCTGAATTAAATTTTAAATTGTTGGTACTTGATTTTCTGTTTATTCTTACTATAATACAGGCATTTTTTTTTGCAACCTAATAAGTGCAATATTTGTTTTATCTGTTTTTTCCCTAGATCTGTTTTCTCCTATTTGCAGTTCTCTACATAGTTTCCTACTTCATAATCACAAGATACAAAAGGAAAGCAGGTAAGCATAGACTTTTTAATGTATTAAAAAATAATTTTGTCTTTCAAGTGAATAGTTGATTCTTTTTCTTTTGGCTTCCACATGGAAAGCGGAAGAACTAGTTCTCTGACCAAAAGTGTTTCTCAGGCTGCCAGACTGATCTAATTGTATATGCTGCTCTCTTGCCTTCTGTCTGCTATCTTTTTCCCTGAGCCACAAGTTCCCAACACCTCCTTTGTGCCTGCTCTGGCACTTCCCACTTCAGTGTTCCTTCTACTATGGCTAGCCAAGGGAGGAAGTGTACTGAAGCATCTTGGAAAAGGATCAGTGAGTGATCAGTGAGTGTGGCTAGCACTCTGTGATTGATGACAGTGGGTGCCTGTTACGGAGGTGATGTGGATGGCCACAGTCGGTTGTTCTGTTTTGGCTCTAAATCTAAACAGAGAGAGGGAAGAAAGTTTAAAATTTCAAGTAGATGTTTCTGCTTCCCTTGCCTTTAGATCTTCTTGTTCTCCTTTTATTCTGGAAAAGCTGACATGAATATATTCAGGCTGTGTTTTAGCACAAGAATCAAGTTCAGAGCTTTGGCTGGTAAAGTGAAAATGTTGTCAGTAATATAGAAGGGAAGTATTGGATTTCTTGTAAACATGCCTTGGTTGTTCAGGTACAGTTGCTTCAGTGTTCTTAACCTGTTGCTCATGGCCACAGCACTCCTTGAGATAATCCTGTATGTTTTTTTTCTTTGTAAATATTGTCTGAAACTACTCTGTAGCAACACCTGTTATTTTCTTCCATGTTTCTTCTAAAGACAAATAGCATAAAAATCTGTATAAAATGGCTTTTGACAGCTTATATCACCCTTGGTGCTCGTTAATAGTCATGGTGGAGAAGCATTCTTATGCATGACAGTCTTGGCACTTTGAACTTTACTGGAAACTGTTGATTGAGCTATAGTGACCTGTGTTATGATAGAGCTGGATTCATGTTTAAAAAAATAAACTCTTTAAGAAATTTAATACCTTGGGGAAAAAAAAAGTACATCTCTTTGAACATGGAAAGTAAGGAAGTTGAATACTATCTTCTGATCCTGATAAGTATTTTGGATACTACAAGGCTGCTACCACTTGGAAATAGGGAAGAGCAGGGAGGGGGGAAGGGTTTGAGAAACACTACTGGATGTACAGGCACTTTTGTTACTTTCTGGTAGTTGATGTTATTACCCAGTGAGAGGAACTGCTCGACAGCTGTCCTGGCTTTATGAAAGGTTTCTGAGCATTTACTAAGGCGACCTTTTGTAGCCTACAGGATCTTCCTGAGTTAACACATTTGGAACTCTTTCAGGACAAATTGTTTGTTGTTTCTACAACAGCCTCTTTAGCCAGAATGATTCATAAGAGCCCTTGATTTAGTCTCTCAAAACAGCACGAGATTCCCGTAAAACCCCAGAACAATAACCCAATGTACTTTCACGGAGGAATTTCAAAATAATATGATGTTAATGGCTACATGTTTATTTCAAGTGTGTGCATGACTCTTAAGAGCGTGAAATGCCTGGCTTTATTTATTCTTAGATTTTAAAATACATTGAGTTACCACTCATGGAAAACCTGGGAGACATAAAAGATTATTCCAGAATGATTTTGAATGTACAAATGCGTATAGTTGTGTACAGAAGTATCTAGAGAAGGGTATAAAGGGTAAAATGAAGGCTACGTTATTGATTGACCTCAGAGTTAAATACTGATGTTGATTTCAAAAAGTTGGAATAATAATTGAGGACTAAGTGAACAAAAATGAACTAAAATGTGAAATACCAGAAGGGAAGCCATGGTGTTTTAAATCCAAACCAACTCTCCTTCTCCCACCACCAAATCCCAAGGAGTTGGGATGAATAAAGGGAAGCAACCAAGGGATCATCACTACTGTTCTAGGTATGCTTTCTAGTTTTTGAAACAGTCTTAATATTGGAAATTAAACTTCTGTTTAGGCATTTATAGTAGTTAGTTGGACCTCAGAACTTTCTGCAGTAGCTTGCTTGCTCTCTGTGGTTTGAGAGGTGCCCAAAATGACACTTTGTAGCAGCAGCCATGGTAGTAGTAGTCTGAAAGCTAGTTTGCTGTAGAGCCCTCTGGAAGATGTTTCGAGGAAGTTTTTATCTGCATATTTAAGTAAAGTGAAATAACTTCATAATTACATTGATTTGAAGGGAGCTTCAGACAAGCAAAAAACGAAAAGAATATTCTCTTTTGTTATGAATATTTGCAAAATATTGATGCTAAGAAATGCTTTCAGTAATTCTAAACTTTAATTGTAAATTAAAATTGTGCGTATGTGTATATACTTGAGGAAAGATGACTAAGTATTGAATATAACCTGCTGTCATTTAATTTTCAGATGAGCAAGAGGATGAAGATGCAATCGTTAACAGAATATCGTATGTATAGCTTTTTTTAGCATTTTTTTTCCTTATTGTTGTAATAGGAATCTTTTGTTCTTGCAAATAAGTAACAGTATATTATAAATGTGACAGCAAATAGGTTGCTAGAGGGCAGAAGAAAAAGATTTAATCAAGTGGTGCTTTGAATTGTGAAAAGCATGACAAGAGGCAAGACAGTTTGGTTTAGGGCTTTCTTTTACCTGTGGCTTTCCTGATAAGCATGATGTTGGCCAGAATATTGCATGAGCCCCTGACACAAGAGGTGGAATTCATGCGTAACTTCTGCACCTAAGTTTATGTCTCTAAAATCTAGTGTTTATATGGGAGGCAGTTGTTTTAAGTTCTCACTGTAATTCATGGAAGTCCTGTCAAGGGAGGCAGTGGATCCTGGAAAGAAAGTTATCTCACCCTGAAGTAGACATCTGTATTTGATCAGTTAAAATAAAAAGCTTAAAAAAAGATAACAAATGTAAGACAAGCACTTGCCAGACCTGTTGGTCTGTCAGCATCTTGGCTCT
>JBCJKH010020657.1:0-16375 GCA_039877255.1 Loriculus beryllinus | reverse complement strand
GCTGCCCCATCCCTGGCAGTGTTCAAGGCCAGGTTGGACACAGGGGCTTGGAGCAAGCTGCTCCAGTGTGAGGTGTCGCTGCCTGTGGCAGGGGTTGGAACTGGATGAGCTTTCAGGTCCCTTCAACCCAAACCATTCTATGATTCTATGTTTTCATTGTATATAATTCTATCTTATCCATGCTAAGAAAATTCACTGTAATGTTTAGCATTGCCCAATACTATTACTGGTTAGTGTGTTGTCCATACTTACTAGGCGATTAGTTCAATATGCAGATGAACGTATAAACTCAGAAAAAAGAATTACCTGTCTGCTACCACTGCTGCCATCAGGACAAACACAACCACCCTATAAATTTAAAAAAAGGAAATAATTATTGATTGTGGAATTTTAAAAGAAAACCTTACTTCAGATGTGAAACTGTGTTTGGGGGAATAAAGCCTGCGGGACTACAGAGTAGCTTTGACAGTTCCTACATCTAGAACAAATGAGGGGACAGCACAGCTCTGCACCTTTAACATTTCCTTTGGAAGCTAGGCTGACACTACATCTCTCAGTGCTATGTCCCTGCAGATGCCTCTTCATGAGAGAATTATCTGGATAGTCAACGGTACAGAGAATCATCATTGTGTTCTCACCAATAAACCATGTGTGAAATTGAAGCAGTGTTATGAAGTGATTTTGGAGATCCATTTCAGATAAATCTAATCTGAACAGGGTCACTTCAGTTATAACTCAGTGCATAACGTCACCAATCCCCCATGCAAAATGACTGGACTTAAAGGCTGACTCCTGAATTTAATTACCTCAACTACCAGGAAGCTATCTGGATAAAACTAGATAAAAATAGTGAAAATCCTGACCTGACTTGATCCATGGGTTGCAATAAATGATCCACCCTGTGAAGAATCCAATTATTTTATTAGAGAAACATTTTATCAGAATCTAAGATATATAAAATGATGTAGTGTTAATAAAGAGACAAACTTTGTACTACTTCCCTGAACCAACAAACAGAATCTGCTCAGAACTCTATGAATCCTTGTGAAAATATCAATTTGGAAGAAACTTAGTTAGTGACCGGATATGATACACAGGGAATGGCTATCAGGAAAACTAATGAAGTAAACTGTTACTCTCTGGAGCTCAGAAATCTGACTGTACTGTTAAATTAGGCTTCAAAGTCTCAAAGACAGAGAATTAGGCTAGTGCTGCATCTAATGCTGGGCACAGTGGGATTCCAGATCTCTGGGAAGCTGATGAGTACCAATACAGTACAAAATAATAAGAAACACAGAATCAGGATCAGTTAAATTTCACATAATTCTGTAACACACAGACCAGTGCAGCAGTATGCAAGTCTACACAATGGAAAAGTTGGGCCCACTTTTGCAACAGAAGGTACGCCATCACTAAGATGTACCTTGTTACCAAATTCTAAATGAAACAGAAGTATGCATCTGAAGCACAAGCATCACCAGAGCAGGATTGTCTCTAAAAATAAGTGTTGAAAAAAAAAAAAAAGAGGATTCTACACCTGTTTCTTTTGTGTTTTACAAGCAAATTTTACACAATATTATGAAAACAAACACCTGCAATGCTTACCTGCTCAAGGAAGGAATGAGGAGATAGTATATTCTGGCCCCACTGTAATTATTTACAACTGCAAAATCATAACATTATAGGGAAAACGCTGCCAAATCAAACTAGTATCCTTCAGCATAGATCAGGGAATGGAATCTAATTTTCAGGAATGAAAATTAGATTTCTCACAAAAGTCTTTGCAATATCATGCAATAGACACTGTTATTACCTGGGGGTTACTGTGGCTGCTATTTGAAGTAGAAGACTCATTCTGTGAGGAAATAAGAAATGACTCATTTTTCTGTAAGGGTAATAAGTGAAAATACATAGTTCTACTGGGAAAAAACTACCTAACCCTAACCAGAATACTCTGTTGTGGGAATTTGATCCTTATCTTTCTTTTTGTAGGTAAGACACCAAGAAGCTGTAATACCAGCAGAAAAAGTGACAAGAATAGTTTACCTGTGCATCGTAGGCTCTTTTGCTCAAAACATGTGAAGTATCCTGTAAAAACCAAAGACATTTACTATGAGGAGATGAAAACTCTATGAACAGTGACAGGCCTCTTTTTTTTTTTTTTTAACTTATTATGTGTTTCTAACAACTCCAGACCCTTTAATGCATACATTGAATAGGAAACCCTTATTATAAAATTACAGCCTATTTGCACATTGTTTCTCTGACTTGAAGCTATACAATACACATATCTGTATCTCCCCCATGACATGTTGAGCAGTATTAACTAGGAACATTATTCTTTCTCACTTCACTATTCTACATTTCTTCAGCTAAAATTTTAGCTGTCCTCTGGTTTTATGACACGCATTTGATTTTAACTTTAGCTTGGACCAACTCTGTATGTGCTTCCTGAAGAACAGGAATCTGAGCTGCCCTATACCAGGAATTTCATATCTTTTTGTTCCTATATAATATATATATATATTTTTTTTAACATAAATTCACTCAAAGAGCAAAAAGCCAAGCTATCTGTCCTTAAAGAAAAAAGAAAAGGTGCTACTTACTCTGGCAACAAGAACTTTCCTCTTTGCACAACCAGAACGCTGTAAAGGAGCCAGAAGCCAGTTATTTATAGATGCAGCTATTCACAAAATACTTTCAGCAAAGATTTACTTAAACTTGACAAAGTGGCATATTTCCAGACAGGAAATGTCCAGATCTATCATTTTACTACTAGTAAGAGTCTTAAAAAGCATATTTTTTGTCTGTTTTCACCTTCACACTCCTTCAGCAGAAGTTCCTGCTGAGCGGAGTCTCTCTCAGCTCAAACACAATGGTTTAGAAGCCATCAGTATGATTTGTTGCTCTTGTTTAAATCCCCTCCCCTTCTTTGTGAGAATGTTTAGAAGCAAACTCTTTTACAATGAAATCCAGCAATACGCACTGGATAGCGATAACCAAGGGAATAATAACATCTTTTGTGAACAAAGGAGGAGGTGATGAGACTCAAACGGGGTTTCCTGCTGAAGGATTTTTGCTTGCAGAACAAAAACTTAATGCAATGCATTCAGGGCAAAGAAAAAGAGGTTTTCAGAAGGCCTCCTTACTTTCTAGTGTATGTTTTGGGGGCAGTACTAAAATACCAGAGAGGAAAAATAGGGAAAATAATGAAGCAGTAAAGTATCTGGCTGGCAACTGATGACAAAAGGTTACTCTAGATGGCAGCAGAACAAAAGGAGGCTGAAACAGAAAAAACACCCAGGTTACCAGTTTCTACTTGTAGGACAGAATGTTACTTTACACCACCAGCAGATACGTAAGTTTAAATGAAGACAAGTGGAAAAAGCCTGGGATGGCTACATGCCTCACCTATCCAGATAGTTAATTCCCAAATAACTATCCAGTCAACTGTATATACTACAAAAAACCTGTGTTACTACTGTGGAGTTTTAAGGCCCAGCAGCCTTGAGAAGGGCTAGAAGGCACTGAGTACAGAGAACTGTAACATCAAATACCTCCTTCTTTAATTACCTTTTTGAAGGGTACTATAGAGCTACACTATAGGTACTATAAAGGGTACTGTACAATACTATACAATCAGAGGCCCACAGGACTAATGTTGAAGCGCTCAGGTACCAACACTGTCATTAATCATAAAAATTTGAATACTACAGAAGAAAAAGAGCACTTACCTGAACATTGGCACTATAGGTGGTTTCACTCTGGAAAAGAATGTATGATTTCCTTCTTTAAGAGTTATTTAAACACAGTAAACTTATAGAAACCCCATTCTTTCTACTAGTGCTTACAGACATAAAAAAGAAATAATACTCTGTTGCTCATACTCCCCAGAGCCTTGCTTAAATCAGTCTGAAATCCTACTATTTCAGTCTGAAAAAGATTTTAATAGCAACTTTGGATTAGTAGAAATGTAACACGAAGAACAGTGGAATATCTGCCACTGTATCTCTCTTACTTCTTTCCTAGGATGCAGTTAAAGTTTGTCTATGGGACTTGCTTTTTTTTCTTCAGTTCACCAAGTTAAATGCATTTAAAAGCACAAAATGTATCTGCCAACACTTACATGACAATTTTCAGTAAGAAAATATGCAGTTGCTGAAACATGCTATTAGTGTGGGAAATCTACATTCTTTCTGGATCATTCTGCTCACAAGGCTACATCTAGCAGTGCAATATTTTCCCATCTACATGAAAAATACTCTGATGAAAATATACTAGAGAAAGCATACTCACATCATCACAAGCATTATCGTCTGAGTAACCTTGGGAATCCTAGAAGGACATTAAATACCAGTTATTTCCTCACAAAATAAACTTTGTACTCTGCATGACAGAATTGAGGCTCATGCAAAGAAAAAGCTGAATTAAATTAAGTCCTTTATAAGGAAAATAAGGAGCCAAATGCAACAGTTGCTCACAGGGAATGTTGAACTCTTTACTAAATTAAAAACCAAACCCAATCCAAAACAAAAAGAGCATAAAAACTGTTATGTTTTAGTACATCTTTGAGAAAGATGATGCAGGGACTACAAAGATTAGCATGAAATAATATGTATCTAGAAGACAGAAAGAACTAGTTACCTGATTATCATAATAGGTGTCTGATCCACCCTGTAAAACAAATAAACCAAAATCAGAAAAATTTAGAATATGGGAAACCTGATTTTGAGCAGAGGCTAAAGCTTGTACGAAGTAATGAACAAGTAGGGAAATAGAGCATTACTCACTTGGCCACCCGAATAGCTTTGTGAGTAGGATCCACCCTGTAAAAACAAACAAATACAAATCCTATTTCAGAAGAAACTGTGGTTTTATTTGGGGGCTGTAAAGCTCAAATAAACAATTACCTGGGATTCCTTTGGTCAAATACAACTTTCTGGATATCTATACAACTTCATTGGATATGACAAAAGTTCTTACCAAGAGAAAAATCAAGGTCTACCTACCTGGTTGCCACCATAATTTTGTGAGGACGCTGATCCACCCTGCCAACAAAACCAAATAGGATTAATATTACGATGTTGTAAATCAGATATTGACAATCCCTTGTGGAACCTGTGAAGTAAAACTTCAGTAGGAAGAAATAATAATCTAGTACTTACTTGGCTACCATCATAGGTTTGTAAGGAGTATGATCCACCCTGTGAAAACAAAACAGCAAGAGGTAATGCTGAAGAGCTGAACATCACCAGCAGCTTTATTAGGTTGCTGATTTCTTTCTATGTAAATGGAATTTCTAGGCTGAAAAACCCTTCCTTTTTAAGACGGTGAGATGCAGGCTGGAGCTGGGGAACCTCTGCAATAGTCTATACCCTCATGAGCAAGGAAACTATAATCTGGATTAGAACTGCTTAAAAAGTTTTACCAATGGATAATAGAGAGCTGCCTACCTGACCACCCTGTGATCCATCCTGTAAATGAGACAAAAATAGGCATGCTTTTGACACTTGCTGTTTGACTATGGCTTACTTTCAATGAAAGCTATGATACTTTCTGAGAAAGAGTAACGAGCAGAGGCAGGTATGCGATACAGATATGATGTCTAATGTAGAGAGCATAGCTCACCAATAGTGCAAATGTAAATGCTACACAATGTCTATGCCAAGGAACTACAAACTTTTAGCTTTAAGTAATGCCTAGTACACAGATAGATGAGTTTCATTCTGAACAGTCTCTAGAGAATGTATCTTTTTTTCTTCTGTGGAAAACATAATTTCTACAACTGGAATGAAAAACTCCCCTGGTAGCATTATTACACAGAAAGCTCTGAGACATGAGATAAAGTGGCCTTGAGGAAAAGGTTTAAAATAAAGCACTCTGTATGTTTCAACATGCCCTCTTTAGAAGTGGGGTGTAAATTCTCCAAGTGAAATCAAAAGAGACATTTGTAGAAGCATTAGTGTTAAAAGTGCATAAGAACAGTGAGATCCTGAGCTACTCAAGAGTGGGATATTTGCCAGTCACTAAAATGGGGCTGAGATGTCATCCAGAAGAGGCAAAGGAAAATGAAACGAGAAGCATTGTCTGTCGGTGTTCTAACAGTTTTTAGTACAAAATTTAAGTGTTGCCTTTAGTCTTGGAAAGAAATAGCTCTTCTTTATTAAAAAAAAAATAGCTATTATAAAATAACGTACTCATGTACCTACATCACATATTATTCTTTCAAGTTATGTACGGTGTACTGTGAATGCTATATATTCTATACCACATAATATATTATAGCAACATCTATGTTGTTTGCATATTTATCAATATATTTAGATCACTAATACAATGAATCTATCTGATTTTTCTATCTTGTGGAAAAATCAGTAAGATTCAAGAAAAGTGTGAATAAAAAAAACCCAACAGAGATCATCTATTGCTGTTTTCTTCATAATTTCTAACATTTACAGAGATTGTTTCTTTAAAAATAGTAGACATCTTTTAGGATAGTGGTTTTTAGAGTTCCAACACCAAAAGTTCCAGCTTTCCAGAATCTGGCCTTAGTATCCTACAGAGCTAGACATTTCACAGACATAATGCTAGGAAAAAGGGGAGAACAACTCCCAAGCCCATGTGATATTCCTGTGTATAGGAAGATACTAAGTGCTAATCTCATAATTGGTAAGATTACATGGATTTACAGTCTATGAATTACAAGCTGGTTCTAATTGAGTTAGTGGCAAAACTAATTTTGAACGTGTCTTAAAAGTCAGAGAAGGAAAAGCATTTACCTGGTGGCAGGGATTGCTGTCATAGGAGACCCCCTGTTGAAAAAGAAACAAACCAAAAGGTAAACAAACCAAAAGGTAAACGTCCCAATTGTCATTTTCATACAGAGTAGTCAGCTTTCTTCAAATGTCTATGTGAGAATTAATGGAATAAAACTCTACATAAAACTTTACAGAGGGTGAGTTTAATTGCATTTAACCCTTTAAGCCTGTGGCTTTACCCTCTGTCACTCCCATACCCACATAGTCACAAGGACCAAGACATGTGCACACAGATGATCAAAGGAGGACTACTGTGTGCCATATGGAAAGTGAGGTAGACTGGCAGCTGAATGATACAGACTCTCTGTATCATTCTAGTTCCTCTTGATTGCTAAAGGTACACTGTTTTGTCGGGTTGGTTTGGACAGTATGTTTAGGAATCAACAATTACAGCTGTGATCATCTACTTCAGAATCACACTAGATTCACTCATCTTAGATTTTAGGCAAGGCCACTGTCCAATATTCATAGAAGCAGCTGGATTGGAAAAAGACTTAAAAATCATCAAGTCCAACTATTACCCCAGCATTGAAGACAATGTATTTACACTGTGTGGGCATACAGAAGTTGAAATGGAACCAGGATGAAAACTACTAATCCAATCCTTAATCCATAGGGGCCACTCTCTAATCTTGTCACTTTCTGTAGGAACTAAATGGGCCAACATCCAAAAATCACTCCCAAGCAAAGTTTTTGCCTGTTTACTGAGAAGATACATGAATCATTACTTGGCCATCTTTTGTGTGTTAACACTACATGGTGAGAAGCCACTTCATTTTGGTTACAGTGACCAACAATATCAGTGCTTCCTGATCTCTGTGCTAGAAGATTCCATGTAAGAATGAAACCAAAAGATTTCAACTAACAAAAATGAGCAAACTTATTGGAAAATATATTACTACTACAAAGAAAGCTGGGTCTAGTTTTCTGATAGTGTGGAGAAAGAGGACTTACTTGTCCACAACCATTGCTGCCACCTGAGTAACCAGGTCCACTCTGTTGGAGAAAAGAAAAAGAAAACAAGAGGAAAAAAAGAGCAGCTCAGTAATCCAAATATTCCTTTTCTTCATTTCAAATACAAGAAAATATTGTAAAGGGCTTTATCTGCCTGACCACTTTTTAAGAAAACCAGGGATATCCTCGTGAGTGTTTTATTCTGAAGTACTTCCAAAGTGGGAAGGACCTGTATCAATAACCCTATAGTTATCAGACCCACACGAATAAAGTTCACACCTTCTAATGAGACCTTACTATATTGTTTCAAGAAGAAACCCATAAAATTCTCAGCACATATAAAGGAACATCAGGTGTGTTGTATACTGACTGGCATGTTTACCAGGCCATAGGAAATGCTATTTTGAGGCTGTTATCTCTCTAACAAAGGCAAGAATTCCTTTGTAAAAAAAGCTGGGTGCACTGTTAGGCAATCATCAAGAATAGAGTTTTAGGTATATTCTAGAACAGAAAATGTTCTATAAGATTTGGAACTGTGAGAGCTTGCTGAGTGCTTTTGCAATGCCATGTCACTCCACCTGCTACAGTGACTGGTGAACACCAAGAAGGAACAAGCCCAGCCAAAACCCAAAACCCATTTACAAGGTAGGACCCTAGAGGAAACTCATTACATTTCAGGAGAGAAATCTCACCTGGCCAGAATATTGGCTGCTTTGGGGAGTCTGTAAAAAAGAGAAGGCAATTAATAACACCTTGACAAGAAGGCTTCTATATGGAGCATAATGTGTATGAAAGTATAGCTGCACAAGGGTTTCCCAGAAAGGCTCATCCTGAGCCAAAGCAGACAGAGCAGGCTGCTGGCATCTGTGCAGCAAATACGTCGCCCTATTCTCAGTGAAAACACTCCACCAATTGGAGGTGCAACTGCCAAAGGAAACATCAAAAACCTGCCAGTGGTGCTGGTCACACAGAGGTCAGTGAAGAACTTCCTACAGAATGGCCAGTTTGCTTCCCTGGCCATAAGAACTGCTACTGCCCCAGGAACTTGGCCTACACTAGGACAAGGACATATGCTTAATCCCTTTTGTAAGGGATCCAGCCTGCCTTAGGAAGAGCAAGCAACTACATCCTAAAGCTGTGTGGGGCAGTATGAAGAGCCCAGACTTCCTCCTTGCCCTCCCAATGATGCTGAGTGCAATGATTTAATGTACTGGGATTCCAGATAAGAAAGCATTTTGAGTGTGAAAATACAGATGTTCAGGGAAAACATCCTTTAAAGCTGCAATTGTGAGAGCTTGCTGAGTGCTTTTTCAGTGCTATGGCACTCCCCTTGCTACAGTGCTGTGTCCTGACTGGTGAAGGGCAGATACTTACCAGGGTGTAGGAAACACTTTGAGGCCGGGAGCCCTGTGAGAAAGACAAGAACTGAGCTGTAACCAAAGCTGTAGTGTCAGCAGAGCTGCAACAGAACAGCTCATTTCCACTAACAGTTCATTTGTACTCTGTTCTTTTTCCTTCATGTTAACTCACTGGCACAAACCAAAACCAATGACCACTCAGCAACACCAAGAAGGAAAAATCCCAGCCAAACCCCAAAGCCCATTTGTAAAGGAGGGCTTAGAGAAAAGCTCATTGCATTTCAGGAAAGAAATCTCACCTGGCCAGAGTACTGGCTGCTTTGGGGACCCTATGAAAAGAGAACTGTCATTCAAAGTTGGAATTGTGAATGATTGCCAAAGTGCTTTTGCAGTGCCATGGCACTCCACCTGCTACAGTGCTGTATTCTGACTGGTGCTGACAGATGCTTACCTGGTTGTATGAAACACTTTGAGGCCGGGAGCCCTGTAAGCAAGGAATTAGTGATTCATAATTATTGTATTGATGAAGTAGATGCCTCTCTGAATCTTGTCTCATTGTGAGCAAAACCACCCAGAATACAACAGGGAATGTACAGTCTTTGCTGCTTTACTGGAGTTATTTTAATCTTTTAATTCTGGATGAACATCTGATCACACAGTACCTATCAAATGACAATCACAGAGTATTTTTATGTCCATCTCAGGCGGGACTCTACTACTATAATGGTTTCCCAGCACATTCAAGGGACACAATATTTTCTTTTTGTGTTTCTTTTGCCTGCTGTTGTCACACATTGGGCTTAGATGGCTAATGGTAAGTGAATCTTACACAGACTAGTGTGTGTTGAAACGGACCTTAAAGCTTATACAGTTCCAACCTCCTGCCATGCTCAGGAACACCTTCCACTAGAGCAGGCTGCTCCAAGCCCCATCCAACCTGGCCTTGTATGGGGCACCCACAACTTTTGATTTCCTGTACTCGTATTATTGAGCCACATCTGCACAATTCCCTTCCTCTGAGGGCAAATAAAGGTGAAAAAGAATTTGAAAAAATTAAGAAAGAATCTGACAAAAAGATAAAGGTTCATAAAATGGAAACAATGCAATTAAAAGTAGGTCAAATGAATCAGTCAAGGATGCCAGTACTGTGGGTAACTATATGCTGCTGAAGCAATCTGCCTTCAACAGAATGTCAAATAAATGCAGGTGCTTCATGTACATTCAGACCTGTGAAACAGCTTTCTGGGAGGGTCATGAAGTCAGGATTTACCAAAAAGAATCAGAATTATCTTGTGTATTTCTGCCATCTGACATAAAAATCCTGACAAAATTCAGAGCTATCTTAGGGCTGCTTTAATTCATATGGAAACTGTAAAGGGAGGTGAACATTCATCATCTGCAGGCTTTAAGACCAAATTTTCCTGCATCTAAGGACCTAAGCCAATGCTCTACCTCCTCAGCACTGCTTCGCTGTACTGGGACCAAAGGAGACAGCAAAAAAACTTACTGTAAATTTGCCTTGTAACATGTAAATCAACTAGAACAATGGCAACTAGACTATACCATAAAGTTTAAAGTTTCATAGACATAAAATATCAGACAGCAACAGTACCTCATGCTTCTGGCAGATATCCATTACAAACACAACTGTCACTTTAACAAATAAAGATTTGGAATGGATACAGATCTGTTCTTTCTGAAGAGATCAGTATAAATTGGGAAAAAAGAACTACATATTTGCTACCCTTTGCAGTGTCATGGTACCGCACTGGCTCATGTGCTGTGTTCTGACAGATACGTACCAGGCTGTAGGAAACACTTTGAGGCCGGGAGCCCTGTGAGAAAGACAAGAATTGAGCTGTAACCAAAGCTGTAGTGTCAGCAGAGCTGCAACAGAACAGCTCATTTCCAGTAACAGTTCATTTGTGCTCTGTTCTTTTTCCTTCATGTTAACTCACTGGCACAAACCAAAACCGAGGGCCACTCAGCACTACCAAGAAGGAAAAAGCCCAGCCAAAGCCCATTTGCAAGGCAGGACCCTAGAGAAAAGCTCATTACATTTCAGGAAAGAAATCTCACCTGGCCAGAGTATTGGCTGCTTTGTGGAGTCTGTAAAAAAGAGAAGGTAATTACCACCTTGACAAGGAGGCTTCTATAAGTAGCATACAATTTATGAAAGTATAGCTGCACAAGGGTTTCCCAGAAAGGCTCATCCTGAGCCAAAGCAGACAGAGCAGGCTGCTGGCATCTGTGCAGCAAATACGTCGCCCTATTCTCAGTGAAAACACTCCACCAATTGGAGGTGCAACTGCCAAAGGAAACATCAAAAACCTGCCAGTGGTGCTGGTCACACAGAGGTCAGTGAAGAACTTCCTACAGAATGGCCAGTTTGCTTCCCTGGCCATAAGAACTGCTACTGCCCCAGGAACTTGGCCTACACTAGGACAAGGACATATGCTTAATCCCTTTTGTAAGGGATCCAGCCTGCCTTAGGAAGAGCAAGCAACTACATCCTAAAGCTGTGTGGGGCAGTATGAAGAGCCCAGACTTCCTCCTTGCCCTCCCAATGATGCTGAGTGCAATGATTTAATGTACTGGGATTCCAGATAAGAAAGCATTTTGAGTGTGAAAATACAGATGTTCAGGGAAAACATCCTTTAAAGCTGCAATTGTGAGAGCTTGCTGAGTGCTTTTTCAGTGCTATGGCACTCCCCTTGCTACAGTGCTGTGTCCTGACTGGTGAAGGGCAGATACTTACCAGACTGTAAGAAACACTTTGAGGTCTGGAGACCTGTAGAAAGACAAGAACTCAGCTGCAACCAAAGCTGTAGTGTCAGCAGATCTACAACAGGACAGCCCATTTCCACTAAGAGTTCCTTTGTGCTCAGCTCCTTTTCCTTCATTCAGTGGCACAAACCAAAACCAATGACCACTCAGCAACACCAAGAATGAAAAAAAAAGCCCAGCCAAAACCTAAAGCCTATTTGCAAGGCAGAATCCTAGAAAAAATCTCATTGCATTTTAGGAAGAAATCTCACCTGGCCAGAGTATTGGCTGCTTTGGGGAGTCTGTAAAAAAGAGAAGGTAATTAATAACACCTTGACAAGAATCTTCTAACAGACAGCATCATGTGTATGAAAATACAGCTGTACAAGGGTTTCCCAGAAGGGCTCATCCTGAGCCAAAGCATACAGAGCAGGCTGCTGGCATCTGTGCAGCAAATTGCTTACAGTACTCTAAGTGAAAGTCTTAAATCAATTTGAGATGCAGACTCCCAACCTTTTGCATGTTGATTGTTACTGCTCTTGAGTACTTGTCTCCCTGGGCTCTTATCCCTAGAAGTCATAACTACCCTTCTGAAACATCTGCTTGGCTTCATGTTGTGGTACAGAGAATACTGACAAACATCTGTCTTTTTTTCTTTTTGTCTGCCTCCAAATAGAAGGAATTCTGAAGATCCTTGTACCTGAGCTCATACTATGAATGTGTTCCTCTGCAACAATTTGTTATCATTATGGTAGTATTTGTTAAATCACACACTTGGTTTCCACACAAGTAGCATTATCTGCATGGATTTTCGTAAGGCTGAAAGACATTGCACGTAAGTTTGACTTTATGATTCCCCATTGTTCACAATATGGATAAGCAACTATGTGAGATCTAATATACATGGGATCTGAATCTACTAGTATAAGATTTATGGTGTGATACTGAGCCTAGAATCACTAACTCTCAGTGCCATGACTTTTATGCCCCTTTCAGAGGACACACTGAGTGGAATGCAGACATTCCACTTCAACTGACCACAAATGGAAATACATTTATGAGCACTTCAATCAAAAATAGTTGAACAACAATATCAGGTGACAATTTTATGAACAAAACCCTAGAGAAATAGAAGTACTTGCACTCTGGGAAATACATGTAAACATGCAGGAAATAACTGATTTCCAAGCTGGGGAGGCCTTGTTTTAGTGAAGTCTACAGAAATAAATTCACTTACCAGAACATAAGTACTGCTGCTTTGTGGTCTTGGTGCACTCTAGATAAGGACCAAAAAATGGTTATTTACTTTTAAAAGAAATTACTTCTGTAATAAGACTTTTTAAGAAGCAACTCTATCCTTATATCTACTAAATGGTAGAATCTAATGTTATACATTTTGCAAACAATGATGTTCAATAGACAAATTTCAGCTGTGGTAACTTGCTACTGATCTTTCAATGGAAGTGAGAACTTGTTACAGTTTGAAGGACTATCATATGAAGGAAGGAAAGCCTAAACTGTGAAGAATGGTATGTAGGTTAAAACTGCAAAGGACACAGAAAAAATACTCCTGAGTGATAGCCGTAATATTAAATTAGTTGTTTCCATTTTAAAAATAGACTGTTTAAGTGAACATGGAACTGTTCAGGTTAAGATTTATGCATATTTGATTTAATAGTGAATAACATTCAAACTTAAGTTCTAGAATTCCATGCATCTTGCTGAGTAGACTGAGATGGTTACATTTCACAGATTTTGAGATCACAAATGAGCATACAGAGGTTTTCATATTTCTTGGCTGTGGAAAAGCATGCAATGGTCTTTAACCAGCAGCCAAGTAAGACACCGCTTTGCGGTAACCACAGAAACCCCCTACTCCACCACTGTAGTCTATGGATATCTAAGATACCCCTAAGGTATTCATATTTAGCTATTCACAAAGAGATGAATCATTAGTTTATTGACACGGGGCATCAGTCGAAACTTGAGTATAATGGAGAAAGAACGTCTACCTGTATAACGACCCTAGCAGCAGAACTTCCCAAACTCTGAAAGAAAAAATAGAACAAAACCCCACATCAGATAACATAGAATTTGACTTGTTTAAATGGAGTGCAGTTAAACAGAAAACACAAAGTTGTACTGGTTTGCTCGGGAGAATAAAGGGAAAGATTGTTTATATATTGAGCATTAAAGTGTCAACACCCAGCAAAAAACTAGGGTTTTTTTTCATCCTCAGCTCTCTACTAAGTAATTTTCTACATTTGCATCTTGTTCTATTGCAGTTTCTGGGGAGAGCAGCAGAGCAGAGGCTATGCCCTCTTTACACAACCAGTGAGCCTGGCTTAAGATATGATGAGTGAAGCTTAAGACACGACTTGGCTCACTGTCACCTGCATTGAACATACATCACCACACAGACTAATTCTATTACTGATTGAGTCATCTGTTTGCTGTATTTGGTGGCATGAGGGTAAAAGGGTAGCAGACACCACCCTGAGGCAACTGGTTTGATCCCATAAGAACCACATTCCTATTACAGAAATAATAAAAGTCTGCTTACCTGGGGATAGGTGTGACGCTACAAATGAAAGAAAACAACCTTTAGTTATTTTGTACAAGGGCTTGCCCAACAGAACACTGCAGCAGAAAAAGGGCCCTATCTTTTGGATACAATATACAACCAAATGTGAAAGATACAGGAAGGACAGCACAGGATAAATGGATTATAATCCTCACTCAGGTTAGAACAGTATAGATTAGAAACTAGACATCAGAAGAACATATATATCACATGTTTCATCATACAAACTTTCTTTAACCACCTTCAGGCTAAATTTACTTTTGAGTGACTGTGTGAGTTCCAAGTGAGCAGAGTGGAAATTGAACAGTTTAAAAACGAGAGTAAAAGTGAATTGCAATAGATACAGGTAAAAACCAATCAAACTATTCAGGAACAGAGATTGTATGCATTGAGAGACCTAATCCAATATCTCTGCAAGTACTGATAGCAATCATAGAACCATGAGTTTTGTAGCTATCTCAATATTGGCTTTCCCTGAAGATAACTATGCACCTAGGGTAAACTATGCCTGCCAAGGGTTGTCTCCGTACACCAGGAACCTTTCTGACAAATTAAGCCTGTAGGTATTTCAAAGCTTTTTGAGTCAGAACTTTGAGTAGTATAGAGAAAAAGTGCTTACCACAGGTGGAAAAGGGTTGCTGTTGGCCACCACCACTACCTACAGAGGAATAAGAGAAAGCTGCTTATTCATCATAGTGTTTACTTTGATAGTTCAGTATGTTAGGAAGGAAGAATATAGAGTTCTCTAAATTTACAAACTCTAATAATAATGCTATGTATGATCACTTTAATAAAATACTATTTTCATAAACACATTCAATGCACATTACTAAGCAAAGAAGAATACATATATATATATATATATACACAAGAGTATAATGAGGTAAAACACTTGCTCCCAGTCACACAAGGACTCAGCTGTACAGGCAGAAGAGAGTTTCATGTATTGTAATATACCCACTGGCCTATACTGTGTGTCCTTTTTGATCTTCAACTTTCCACCTCAAAATGGAAGATCAATTTCTTTTATCTTTATTCAGTGTTATGCTAAAAAAAGGGCTTTGTATTGAATTAAGTCAAAAAAATGAAGCCAAATGCAGTAACATCTTTAAAGGTTTTAATATTGTCTAATTAGAAGCTTCTCTTCCTACCTTATTTTATTTTTTTTATCTGAAAACAGTTTGTATCATCCAGTGGTGTAAAAAAAGGAATGTTGGTGCTATCAGAAGAAAAAAATTCTAGTATAAACTAGGGAGAAGTATTATGCTTTTAAAAGTAGCTATTACAAAAAATATCTATCAGTATGTTTTGAAAAAAATCTATCAGTATGTTTTGAATTCTTAGAACAATGGGAAATGAAACGAAAAACTAGATCTGTGAGGACATGAATGAATACATTACGTTTACACAATGGTGTACATACACCTGCATTAGACCTGCACTCCTGGGGGCTGAACTGAGAGGAACAGTCCGTGTAAATATTATCAGTCAAATACACTAATATGAATTCTATTCATTTCACTTGCTTTGAGCCACACTCATTCTCCAACCCCATCTAAATAATAACTGCATAACCTATATCCTTTAAAGTCCTCATTACCTCACAATCACTATGCTAACTCTTTAAAAGCAAATCACCAGAAACATGTATGGATTTCATTTTATATACAGTTAAGTCAACTACCAACAAAAGCCACCACAGCACAGCTAGTTAGGATAAAGCATCAAAGAGCCAAACTGACTCAAATCATAAGAATCAGTCTGGGTTAAAACCTTGAGAAGCCTTAGAATGATGGAATGGTTTGGGTTGGAAAGGCCCTTAAGATCATCCAATCCCAACCTCCTGCCATGGGCAGGGTTGCCTCATGACCATGTCATCCAAGGCTCTGTAGATC
>JBCJKH010020652.1:0-10743 GCA_039877255.1 Loriculus beryllinus | reverse complement strand
AAGCCATGCTTTGCTGCACATACAGAGAGAATAAGGAGGGCAAGTGTATCAATCTATTGTTAAAAGAATCAAGAAGCAGGAGCAGACTTGGTGAACCTTCTTCCTTTCATTCACCCTCTAAACAGGCATGCTTATTTTACTCACTAATTTCTAAAGAAATTATGCCAGAACCATGTGGTTATTAATATGCACACACAAGACATAGTACATGACAAGCAGGGAGTATCATAAATGAAGCTGTTATTGCATCCCAGATCACACAAACAACAACCCAGGTTAATTATATCTCCATTTAACTCAAAAACTCAAAGAAGAGTAATTGCAAAATTAGAACAATTACCCTCCCACAGTAAAATACTCGATTTTAGCTCACTATAATGAAAGTACAGGAAGAGCGCACCTTATCTTAACATGCACCTTTATGAATAGAAAACTTGGCAGAGCGTAGGAGTCTGCGGTTGGTTGTTTTCTAATAAATACTTGCAGGACAAAAAAAGCAGTGCATATTTGCATTAAACACCCACCACAATTATGTCTTTGATCCTCATCACTCATATCTCCGCAGTCATTATCACCATCACAGATCCATGTTGCTGGGATACATCTGCCATCATCACATCTGAACTGGTCACTTGAACAAGTCCGCACTTGAGGCACTTAAAAATGAAAACAATCACTTTGCTTGCTAAACTAGCCTGCACTGCCATGAAATCTAACAAGAAAGATATTTTAGGGAGAATCTTATGATAGTGACATGTAAAATAGAAGTTTAAATGTAAGACATTTTCTTATACTAAGGGTGCAACTCCAGCAAAGTAAGCTATTAACCCTATTTAAAACATAGAGGAATCTGTTCCACTTATGTTAAGCCAACTTTTACAGTGAGAATAATGAGAATTTTGTATTATCAATTCTCAGTGACTTCTGTTAGCCCCTTTTTCCCTAGAGATTATCTATTTCTTTTCACCTTCGTCCCTGCCACACTGCTTATTACCATTAGTTTCTATTGTAAACACAGGATTTGCTTACTGCAATACTATGATACCTTATACTGTTAGCAACATTCCTCTGCATCCCATTTTTCCCAAAGATGCAATATTGCACACACACTTCCTGTACAGCATAACATCTGCTTTTACATCCAATATAATGCCAAAATACTTGTTACTTTTTGTTACTTGATTCACCACTATCACAGTCTTACAAAGACACAGGAGTATACATTAACAGTAGTTACATTAAGAGCAATCAATTGCTGCAATTAAAAGCCTTCATATTCCATATATACATATAAGTATTTAAGACTTGAATTACTCAGTGACTCATATTATTTAGAGTCAGTGAGTAAACCTCAGGATATACTTATTTAAAGTAAAAAAAAAATAAATAAATGAGGAACTACTGATTTTTCATAGCCCATTGTGTTGTATCTTCTGAGTGTACACTTACCACAAGAGGGAGGTTCATCAGAGCCATCAGTACAGTCTATTCCTTGATCACAGTACCAATGAGCAGGAATGCAACGTCCCGATGTACAACGAAACTCACTATTTGTGCAGGTCAGTGAGACTGGAAGAAAAAACCTACGTATGACTTCTTTCTTTCTGTTACCTTTCCAACTTGTTTTAAGTTGCTTTTGAGTCCATGTTATGCAAAAATATTACGGACCCCAAAAAAGAAAGAGAAAAAAATTATGCTATGAAGGATGTCTTTTCACAGCCTCTCTGCAATGACTTCATTGTACAACCTTGATCTTTGTATGCAAAAAATGGCCTTAATTTTCTGCTTGGGCACACATATCAGCTAACAAGTAGACAGAATTTGCTCTAGAAACAGGATTGCATGCAGCAACTGTAAATATGTTCTGCATTTGTACTTGAGATTTGTGCACAAGAAAATAAGCACAGTGAAGTATACCCATTTCTCCAGCGCGCAAACTAGGCAGTAGTAGACTCCATGCTTTACAAGGAATCAAAATGTGTAGTAAGGAAGTAATATCTCATGGCAGATACTGCTTTCTTTGTTCCTCTACCAAGTTTTCTTCACTTGCAGGTAGGAATCTTTTCTTAACAGCAGATAAGAGCAAACTGTAACCCTGAACAGTTCCAGCTAAGCACACTGCAAATATTCCTTTTGAACTTCGGCTGAGCACCCTGGCACGTAGAGTGTGTTTGATAATTTCTTCAGTAGTTAACAGATACTTTCCTGTACACTCTGATGTTTCAAGATACCAAAAAGGACCTAATCTGGCCTTTTAACTTGCTCTTCTGTGTGCCTTCAATGACAGAAATCAAAGGCAATTAATTTCTCATTAATGTCGGGGCTTCTTTGATCTCCCATTCTCTCTTTCTTTCTTGCCCTTCACCACTTCTCAATCTAAGTAAGTCAGCAGTGCTGGGACAGAAAGAGCAGAAAGGACAAAGCACACCTTTCATGAGCAGCACAAGGGTCAGTATATATAGCCACATATTTTTGACACATTGGGGTCCATAGATAAAAGTGGCCATGTTTTGGCTAGAAAAATTGAACTCATATTTTAGAAAACCTGTAGCCTGATTAATTCAACCTTTAGGGAAACTAGTGAAAGCAAAAAGCAATCCACTTAAACAATACTAAAAATAAATCAGTATCTGAAAATATCCATTATGTTTTATAAACTGACCCAAAAAATCTTGTACAGGAAAGGTACTACCTATTACCTAATACAAATGTCTGCAGTAGCAAAGATAAACTGCTTTGTAATTAGGGCTGATTGAAAACTAGACACTTATATACAATAACTGGAAGCTACAATGAACCACAAATCATAAGCTAAGATGTGGAATCATAAGCATAAGTACGTGGAATAGCCAAAAGAAATTACATTTGAGACTGTATGCTATTCATTATGATTAGAATGAAAAACATTCCAATGTGAAAGTTCAAAAAAAGCCAAATCACTGCAATACTGAAGCACCTTGTAAAACCATGAAGGAGACAGTGCAAAATTAGCAAAAGGAATGATCCCTCAAATGCTGCATAAAAATGCTGAAAAAAAAATTATTTTTTTTATTAGATAAAAGCATGACTTAGATAATTGAGAGTTAATAATACAATGCATAAACCTCGTAATTCTTCAGTTACAAGAGTAGATGTTTTAAGAATAGTTGGGGTTATGTCAGAGCAGTGGAATAAATTACTGAAGTACAAGAAAAATAACAGAAGCCCCACTTACCACAGTGAGTAGGGCTCTCGTCACTCATATCTCCACAGTCATTATCACCATCACACAAATACATTCGAGGAATGCAAATATTTGTGCTTTGACATTTTGTATAACCAGACTGGCAAGTGCGTTCCGCTTTAAGGAAGGACAAACAAAAGGTTCTTTAGAGTTTTTCTTAATACCGTTACGCTGTATCTCATTAAAAGATAAATTATATTGTTAAAGAGTTCCACCTCAGTCACTTGCTAAACTGCAGTCATACTACTTGTGCTATATGGAAACAATTAGAGAATTGCTTTTATTGACAGAAATCCTGACAAAAACATGATCAAAGAAACATACGCCCATACTTGTGTGTGAGGCAATGTAAATTGACATGTATTCACACTGTAATGCCTGTATTTGCAACCAGCTGGTACTGTATGAATCATCAGAAAAAAAACTCACTAAATATCCACTAAATATATTTTCATTAATTTCTCTAACTCCAGCTATCCTGCTGTGTTTTGCACTGAAAAATGTAATCTTAGTGCAAAGACATGATGAGTTTGATTAACTAACAAGCAGTCGATATTGACCTAATCAGAATTTACATCTTAAGGAAAACAAATGTTACTTATAACTTCGAGAGCTACAAAGCATATAATTCCAAACAGAATAAATATAAACTGTGTCACAATATACACTCCCGTTGATTAAATATAGTATAATTAACAAAGTAAAACTCCACTGTCAAACTCCAGGCTAGTCCTGCAAAAACATGAACCCTGCATCCAGTGAATCCAAAACAACCTTTTTGAAATCCATGCAGTTATTCACAAGACCTAATAGTAAGTACCGCATGAACATTTGTTACATCAAGGCAAACTATTTAAAGCAACAGTTATTAAGTAATATCTCAGGATACTTCAGAATATCTTTTAACAATTCTATTTCCTTCAAATAACATGAAGCAGAATCTATAACGTAAATAAAGAAATCCTTTATCCTCTTTGATTTTGTCATAATTCTTCACACACAAACACATTTACCTCTTCTTCAGTCTAAAGACTCAGACTCAAACAGGCACTAGGTAAGCAAACTTACGGCAATTCCTCTCATCTGATGTGCCATTATCGTGACAGTTGTTCACTCCATTGCAGACATACTGAAGAGAAATACACCTTCCATTATTGCAAGTGAATTCTGTGTGGGAGTCACAAGTTCGGAACAAGCAGCCTGCCTCATCACTGTTATCCCCACAGTCATTGTAGTGATCACAGCGGTAATGATAGGGCACACATCGCCCATTACCACAGGTAAAAGCTGTTGGCTGACAAGTATGGAAAGCTGTAGAGAAAATAAATGGATAAATAGATAAATAAGTAAGGAAATAGATAAGAATATACATGGATAAAAGGTAATCTAAGCTCTGTGATAAAGTAACAAGTAAAATCACAATATTTTTACCTGCCAGAGCAAACACAGCTGCAAAACGGACTGCATGCAAAGTAAAACACATATTTGAATTAAACAAAGTAGAAATTACCTATACGTGACAAAAATTCAATACCATAGTGCTTCTGGATTGTAGAGCAAATGAATAGCCATTCAGATCTCAAGTCTTTGAGCAAGCAAGAGACTGTTTCTAATGGCAGCCATTAAGATCCATGGTCATAAAGACATAAAAGTGAGAATACAGTACAGGTAAGGAGTATGCATCACCTTCTCATGAAGATATTTTAAACACTTACCACACACACTTTCCAATTCATCACTGCCATCACCACAGTCATTGTCATTGTCACACTTCCATCGCTCAGAGATACATTGCCCATTAAGGCATGTGAAGAAACCAGTATCACACCTGGTACCATTATCCACAATACAGTGCTTGTTGTTGTTGGCTAAATACCAGCGACCTTCAGAGGGGCACTGACATTCTGCACCAGCTGGACCTTAATTTATGTTTGACAGTAAAAATAAAATAGAAAACAAAACAAAACAAAAAATAAAATTAAAAAAACCCCACAAATTTAACATTGCTGCTTTAGATAGGGTTCTATGAAACTTCACAGCTGTAACACTGGAAAAGAAAATTAAATTCTCACAACTCCTATCAGATCTGCTTAGAAGTCTGGTGACTTAGCCAGATTTTTGTCTCAGTTAAGCATAAGCAAACCCATTAAAACCCACAGGAGTTATTCCAGAGTTCTTTAAAGGAACTGAGATGAGAACTTGGAGTATCTTGATATTTTCCTGTTGTCCAAATAGTTTTTGGGTGGCTTCAAAATGGCATCTGATGTTTTCAAATATCACAGCTGCAAGCAGCTTTGATGAGTCTCTATCCCTCAAAATGAAAAGAGGATGTTCAAAACTCCTTGCACTAGACTAATTGGTCTTTTCAAAATCAATCAGAAGTTGCTTTTAGGCATTTACACAATTACTACAAGCAGGCACCGAATGAGTTTTTCAAAGTGAAGGAGCATCACTTCCAGAAATCCACAACACATGAAAGAGCTCTGTAACGGGTATGCTCTTTGGGGTATACTGCTATTCTGTCTTCCTGGCCAGTTGGACTGCTAACCTGTTGGCACACTTTAATTCTCTCCTTAAATGTCCACAAGGAGAGTTACAAGATGGAAGACATATGTCATTTGGGTCTCACCCCAAAAATGCAGCTGACGATACAGAGTATGTTTCTGGAGCCCATGACTCAAAAGGACACCTGTTCCACAGTGTAAATAGACATCAATTTGTGCCAACTTCTTACCAGTTGTCCAACATTTAAAACAAGACAGTAGAAACATTTATTTTGGAAATTAATCATTACGTAAAGACTTCAGATTATCATGTGACATAGTGACCATAAAGACTTTTTAAACATGTAGTAGGAAAGACCTGTTCAGTATACAGCACGTCAGTATGTATTCCTAAGGCAAGCATATCCTGAGGAGCTCATTTCATGTCTCATTCCAGAGGCAAAGAAAAAAAAAAAATCACATTAAAACCCCAGAAAACAGTGCTTTGCTTTATATTTAGAGAAACCTATAATTTTTATTTGTGAGGATTCAGACACAACCCTCAGGTGTGTTAGCAAAATACCATGACCTTAAATTGCAACCATTTTGATTGCATTTATAAATAAAATAAATATTAAACATATTATACTATGAACTCTCATAAAGGCAACACTAATACCTTACAGTCATCAAGCATAAGAGCTTACCTGGTGCACAGATGTGACTGCAGCCACCATTAAACTGGTTGCAAGGGTTGGTACACTGTTGCTGCTTACTTTTTGCCCAGACATGAATATCCATTGGCCTTTGTGGAAGATTCATGATCATCACAATCTGATCTGAACCATCATACTTATTAGCTCGGTAAATGCTTTTTGTGTTCCAGTCTGTCCAATATATGTGCTGATCAAACAATGTCATTGCAAATGGATGCAGAGCAGTGCTAACAATGACCTCACGATTTGTACCAGTGAGAGTGCATCTCTCAATCTTCTGCCTAAAATAACAAAGAAATTATTACATCTTAAAAGAAAGAATTTGTTTGGTTCATGGATAAAGCCATGCCCTAACTAGTCCAGCAACCAGTATCCACCATTTCAGTAATGTGCACCAATACGTAGGGTGTTGTTTTGAGGTAAAAATCTCAAATTTTCTAACAGTAATGCATAGTAGCAGCTCTGTAATATTGACCCAAGAATGTACTGCAAGTATCAGTCTGAAGATTGAAATGTTTAAACAGCTGTGCTAAGAGCTAGAATGAATGCAAAACTTCATGAGAGAATAAATTTTTGGAATAGGTATGACAGATCCAGAACTACACAATCAGGAAATATAAGCAAATTCATAAGAAGAGAAACATGCATTTTTCTGCCATTTCTCACATAAGAACACAGGAGGGGAAAACATTTCTAATATATAATAACCACTATATGTATAACATCTAGTAGACACAAATGATAAATCTGATAGCATATGATAAACATTTCTTCCTAGTTAATTTTCCATTTTTTAATTCTAACTTATGAAGAGTGTTAGCAATGCTAAGCAAAATTCCAACAAATGAGCCTTCAAGGAGCCACAGAAAATCAGGGTTCAACTCCAAGCTCTGTGATAGACATGTTCTGTTGTACGTGAACCATTCTTGCACAGACAGCACTAGCAATCCTCAACCACCTTGTCACTGCTTTCCTCCTCAGCCATTCTCACCCTCAATGACCATTTCAGCAAAGGTCAGTGGGGAAGGAGAAGATGATATGCTCATGCCAGGAGACTCAATGTGCGCTGTACATGCAAGGACATTATTTCTAAGCATTGTTTATAAAATCATGATAAATTTAGAGGTTCCTTTTATCACACAGAGTCCTGATAGACATATAGAGAAAATGGAAGATGTTCAAAAGTTATTTGCAATGAGAACAACAAGAGAAGGATTACCAAGGAATAGAGGGGATTATTCAAAAGAAAAGAAAGAGCTTGACAGAAAAACATCAAGATATTCACTAAATGCTGAAAATGAGATGATATAGTGTCAGCAAGTTGAAGATAGGACAAGAATGAGCATGGATAAAGGCTGTTCCGTGCCTTCAGCCCCAAGCATCCTACTGTCCAGTCATACTGTAACGTTCACACGGGAGGACTGCCAAATGCTTATTGAAAGAACACACTTTGGGTTGTCTCTGCTTCACAAACTATGGCATCATTCAACTGTACTGCTCTTCATATTCATCTCTGAAGAGCGGATAGAGATAGTATAGTATGCTTACATATAAAGGTATAATGCTTAAGAAGTGGAGTGGTATTTTTCAATGTCAGTGGAACAGAACAATTCTGTAAGAGGCTGTGGCATCTTTCACACATAAGCTTCTGAAAATGAGCTAATAAGAATTGCAGTATGGCTCCTCAGAGGATAAGGAAGCTATGGGACTAAGATATCATAACTGGTTATTTTCTTCCTGCTAGCAGATTCTCCGCTGTTCATCACTGTGTGGCCAATACCTCTTGCCTGTGAAACTGAAAGGTCCAAATGTTGCTACTGGAGACTCCAGGCAGAATTTCCATCCTTCAGTTCAAGTCACCAAAACAGTGCTCACAGAAAAGCTCAAACAACTTTGCATTAGCACCTGAATATAATTTATGTAAGCCCACAGCAACTATATGTTTAAGTCTCTGCTAGAGACAAAATGTAATTCTTCTATTTAAAGCATTCACTAGATTACCAGTGTAAGTTCAGTAAGAAAGGAAACGGCCAGTGAGAGAAAATGAACAGACAGGAAATTTTGCAGAAATATGAACAGCTCCTCTCCTTTCACTAGTAAGAAGGAAAAGGATGTGTTTAATCTAAGGAGAAGAAAAAACAATTTGGTACTTACTGCAGGAAAATAATAGTAGGTGGACGCTGTATAAAGTAAAAGCTTTAATGTGTAAGAACAGTTGTGGAAAAAGTGCAGGAAGGCAGTTGCTTTGAAATTGCAATCCTACAGAAGAAAAGAAGCTCCATCACAACTCTCCTGCAATACAAGCTCAGGTAATTCCCCCCTTTCACTGCACAGAGCACTTTTTAGGGGGAGCTCTGTACGTAGTTCGCAAGTGTCAACAAGCTATCATCTGTTGAGAGATTCTTAATATGTTGCATGCAGCAACTGTGAAGATATCGGAAAAGAACAGTGTATAACTAGCTACTTGAGATGTATGTCCAGAGTTGTGTGAGTGCCCAACTGTCCTGCAGTACTTGCAAGGCAACAGGAGAGTCTAGGACAAAATAAAACACTATTTTAGAGAAAGAGGAGACTAGTGTAAACAAGAGGAGAGTAAGCAAAAGTAAAAATGGAGGAGAATATACAGTTTACCCTTGTGGTCTTCTGGCGCATTCAGAGTTAAGCAGCACATAATTTTTGAGTGCCTGGTCTTCACATCTTATCCTATGCTGGAATTCGTCCCTCTAAAGAAGTAAAGGCCCCCCCATGAAAGTCAGAATAAAGAAGACTTCATCCTATTTAAGCAGATGCTCCCCTACCTCCATTAACTAGAATTTGAAAGAGGAAAGAGGACATCTCATTAGACACCCTACATTCCCTTTAAAATGGAGTGTCCCATTAAAGGTATCTTGCCCTCCTGCACACAGATGAATCCAAAGAAAATGCCTTCTTCCCAGAAGATCCAAAAGAGGAACTGACCATAACAGTTATTAAATTACAGACACCATTTTTCTGTAACAGAAAAGGAGAAGCAGGCAAAAGGACTGCTACGCTGAAGGAACCAGAAGGAATTAACCATGAGCAATGAATGATGTAAAATGCGCACTGAGATTTTACTTGTTAGCAAAGATGGTTATAAAAGTCCTGAGTTGCACATAAAACCAAAGTGCCAGTGGGTACAAGTGCCATAAAGCAGTAGGCTAAGTCCACACTGTGGCACAACAAAACTTCTTACTTCACAGTAGTTCCCTATCCAGACTTGACATTGCATTACTATTGAGTAATATACTTAATGTTCTGTAATACAAAGTACTGAATTCAACTGAAATATTGAAAAAACAGTTTTAAAAGTGAGGAAAAATAAATAATAGATCTATTAAAAAATTAACTAAATGTAAGCCAACAAGTGTGTTACAATACATACAGATTTGCATCAGCCCAGTATAACTGCTGTTCTTCATAGTCCAAGGTAAGCCCATTCGGCCATACCAAATCGGTGCTCACAATAGACGTTCTGAAGTTTCCTCCAAGTGTAGCTCTTTCAATCTTTGCATTTGCACTCCAGTCAGTCCAGTACATATACCTGTCAATAATGTGATTACTAGGTTATATTCTCAGCAAACAAAGCTTTTATCTGATACAGGATATTTCCACCCTGCTGCCCCTCATTGAAGTGTGCAGTGCGAAACTAGTGGAAAATAACTAATTCCTCCATTTTTGGCCCACACATTGATAAGAGAATCTTCTAGCAGAGATCATTGGGGTCCACTGGAGTGACCCTCAGAAAAATTTTTCCCACTCCTACGAGAATCCAATAAAGTCTTATCTTTCTTAATTTGAAATACAGTATAATTAGGAGTGAAACTAGAAATACAGTAATACCCCCAACCTCTCAGGGAATGTTTTGATACTGACACCAGAATTCTTCCGAGACATTCAGAAAATGCAACAGAAAATGGGGAAGACTCTACACAGAAAGATCTCTATGATATTCTTGAAGAAATCTTCAAGATTTTGCGTTACACAGCAAATGGAGGATGGTTAGTTGCCTGACAAATACTTGCTTTGAACATCATTCTCATGTACCCACAGCACCTGGCTCCCACCATCACTAAATGGAGCCTCATGCACTACATATTCATCACTATTCTAAAAATCTCAGAATAAAACTCAAATCTCTGAGGAAGAGATCAGCTTAGAAAACTGAAACCTAAGAGTTAGGTCTAGGACAGCTATGCACAGCTAGAACTTACAGCTCAGAACAGGAAGTATCTGTCAGTCTTTGTCAAAGTCTAATTAGTAGTTTCACCTACAGTCAAAGTATACAAAGTGCTACACATAC
>JBCJKH010020648.1:0-11234 GCA_039877255.1 Loriculus beryllinus | reverse complement strand
GAAAGTTGGGGCTGTTTAGCCTGGAGAAGAGAAGGCTGCATGGAGACCTCATAGCAGCCTTCCAGTATCTGAAGGGGACCTATAAGGATGCTGGGAAGGGACTCTTCGTTAGGGGCTCTAGTGACAGAACAAGGGGTAATGGGTTAAAGCTTAAACACAGAAGGTTTAGATTGGATATGAGGAAGAAATTCTTTCCTGTTAGGGTGGTGAGGCATGGGAACGGGTTGCCCAAGGAAGTTGTGAATGCTCCATCCCTGGCAGTGTTCAAGGCCAGGCTGAACAGAGAGCCTTGAGTGACATGGTTTAGTGTGAGGTGTCCCTGCCCAGGGCAGGGGGGTTGGAACTAGATCTTAAGGTCCTTTCCAACCCTAAATATTCTATGATTCTGTAACAGTGTGTCAACAGATTTGCACTTCCAAATCAGGTAGGTGATTTGAGAGTTTGCTGTGCTAAACCTGAAGGTACTCAAGTGGCAGGAAATTGAGGGGGAAGAAATTCTCTAGTGTGGGCTTAATGCTAAAAGAAGTGTCAGTACTTCAATGGAATTGCATTTGAAACAAAAAAAAATTAATCGAGATGTGGAAGCCCTTTGGACTGCCTTGGCATGGAAAATGTGAATTAAACTTAGGTTTAATTAGGTTTTGGCTGGGATGGAGCTCATTTTCTCCATAGTGGCCAATATAGTGCTGTATTTTTCATAACCAAAACTATGTTGATAATACCTGTTTTAGGTGAGCAGTGCTTATGCAGTGGCAAGTCCTTCTCAGTTTTTCATTCTGCCTGCCCCCAGCAAATAGACTGGGAGGGGACACAACCAGGAAAGCTGACCCAAGTTGACCAAGGAGGTACTCCATGCCATGTAGCAGCATGCTCAGCAGTAAGAACTAGGGAGCAACTACCTTTCCCCAATGTAGCCATTACTCGGGGACTGTGGTCTGCTTAGGGACTGGCAGGGCATTGGGCAGCTGGTGGTGAGTGACTGCTTTTCTGTTGTTTCCATCATTTTCCATCATTCCATCCATTGTTTTGTTGTGAATTGTCCCTGCCCCTGTGTCCCATTACCTCCCCTCACACTTCACTTATTAGACTGTTTTATTTCAACCTTTGAGTTTTCTGGTTTATGCTCTTCTGATTTTCTTCCCTCATCCCATGGGGTGAGAGGTAAGCAAGCAGCTGGGTGAGGGCATACCTACCAACCAGGGTCAACCCACCACAGGCTTTCATTCAAAATAGATTTTTTTCCGTACTAAATACAACTCTTTACAATAGTCACTGTCTTTTTATCCCATATGAAAGATTTCCTCTTTAAATATTTCTTATGAGAAAAAAAATTCTGATTTTGAGTAGAATTTGGATGGATATTTCAGCCTGTGCTAATGAGGTAGGAAATAACAGGATTTTACCTGCTGGTAGAAATGTCTGGAAGGTATCAAACAAACAAACAAACAAAAAAGGCCACAGACAGTTGGAGATTTTGAAAAAATGCTAGATAACTATCCCTATACATTTACCTTGTTCTTAACCTTTTTTGAATATGCTGATTATTGTGATTTTCTTAAATGTCCATCCGTTTTTGTTAAACAAAATCTTCAAGAGTTTTCTTGGAACCTAATGAACATTCAAACCAGATCAGACCAATATCTGTTTTGTCTTTGGCAGCAGTGATCACTTCTTATTTGCCAAACAGAATTACCAATTTCTAGTTCTTTTGGAGAGAGAGAGGAATACGTGTCCTAAAGGGAAGATTGTCTGAAGAAGATTAAACTGCTGACTTCAGTAAATTTCTACCTGTAGCTAGATTGATTAAAGTAAAAGTGAATTGAAATAATATGGGCATATTAAGTGTTACTTTTGGCAAGCACTAGTAACTGTAAATCGGGATTGAGACTTGCTGTGGCTAGTTCTAGGTTTTGCGAGCCCAAAAAAATGTTGTAGGTATCATCTGACTTCTGCTGTGTTTTCCAGTGGGGCAAATCCCAGGTCTTCATCTTTGAACATGGAGAGTAGTTTTGCAGTTGGGCTGCTTGTACCCTAGTAGATTCAGGGAGGTTTAGGGAAACCTGCTTCCATGTGCTGCAGACCGCAGAGCCTGATTACTTGCAAGCTGTTCATCAGCACTGCCAGTGGAGGTATTTAGCTGGAACAAGTACAAATTCCCACACAGCAGCCCACACTAGAGGATTTCTTCCCTCTCAGTTTCCTGCTGCTTGAGTACCTTCAGGTTTAGCATAGCAGACTCTCTGTGCCAAAGAGAGAGCTTAGCAGAAACAGAATGCTAAAATAGCAACCCTTCACTGATAAAAAGACAGAAAAGGACATTAAGTTAAATTTTTTTTTTTTTTTGACTGATACAAGCTGCCATAATGATTTATTTTTCTTTCTTCAGTCTATTGGAAGTTTTTAAAGTAGCAATGAGCGAGTTTAGTGTCAAGGATATACTGTGGAACTTTGCTGTGTAGTAATTAGGGGTGGTTGGTTTTCAAGGATGGAGGTGGATAAGAAAGAAGAAAACAAACAACAACAACAGAAAGACTACGAAACCCCAGTTTCTAGTTAACTTGAAATATATTTTTTATCTTCTTAAGGCTATTGAGCAAATCCTTGTGAAAAACCATTCTAGCAGAGAGCAAGGAGCACTGGGACCAGAGATACGTTAAAAGCAACCTGTTCCTGACTAGCTTCTCTTCTGTGATGGTGAAGTGACTGGCTTGATGGATGAAGAGAGAGCAACAGATATCCTTTCTCTTGACTTCAGCAAGATACTCAACACTCTCCTCTAACACTAACATAGCAAACCTGGGGAATTAGAGACTGGGTGGGTGGACACCAAGGGGAATAGTCAAGAGAATGGTAGCCAGTTACTATTGGCATTCATTTTAAGTCAGCACCAAGGACCATGCTGTTTAACAGCCTGGATGGCAGGATGAAATTCTAAGAGAGACCTACAAAATGAACAGTAATTTCAGGTAAAATATTTCTGTGATTTTTTTAAAGGTAATACATCTGTTTCTGAATGAATTTCAGAAGTACAATAAAGTTATTTTTTTTTGTCTTAAAAAGCAGTTATCTTCAGCATTTTTTCCATGCTTAGGTAACTTGACAGTAAGAACTTAGAAAGATCAGAATATTAGAAAGCCTATGCTTCTTTTCTTTGTAATTTTATAATTTAATAGTTTTTATATATGTATATGGAGTATAATAATAATAATTGGTATGAAGGGTTAGAAAAATACTATCATGAAGGAAAGAATTTAAAGTTGGTCTGTCAAAAGGATGTTCATTAATTTTAGAGGAAAATTAAAAAGGTAATTTATTTTCAGTATTCCCTTTTGAAGCTATATTCTGTCTTTGTCACATCCATTTTTGAGGAGTGATAAGAGAAACTAGAAAGTAATCTTAATTCCTAGCTATAATTAGAAATTATAATTAGAAATACAGTCTTAAGGTTGCTTTCACTACTCTTCGTGAGGAAATCCAGAATTTATATTGATCTCTTCCCCTCCTAGTTTGTCATTGTTTGGGTTTTTTTGTTTATTTTCCCCATATTTGGCTTTTGTCAATTTAAGCTCTTAGTTCAATAAGTTTTTGAAACAGTCTGGGAGGAAAAATAGTGCTGTACTATATAGCCTCCTCTCCAGACCACATTACCACTTACAAAATCGTCTCTGTGATGCTTCCTTCTTCCGCAAGGATATCTTCTTTTTAATTGTTCAGCACCTTTCTCTTCTCCCTAGATCACTTTAGTTTTCTGTTGATATTTTTATTGTTCAGTGCTTTTGGTTCTTACGTAAAGAGTGCACAGGCAGTTAACAAAACACAAAATAGTGAAGAAAAAAAAAAAAGCATTCTTTGTATTTGCAGTAAGTGCTTCCAAACTTCTTGTTGAACTTTTAGTGGCACCAGTGTACATCTGAATGTGAATACTATGTGTAGACATTTAGAATAATTACTATGTGATAGAAGTGGTCTTGTTAATGAACTTGAACTGATTGTTGTTATGCTGTTAAAACTGGACCTGTCACTGAATAAATGTTATGCAGTTCAATGGACACATTTTTGTTTAAAAAAATTGTGATAGATGGAACTTCTTAGTTATCACAGGTAATTGTGTTTACCTCCTTCTCAGAAGGTAGTTGCTAAATGCTGTATTAATGCATACAGAGTTAAAAACTGAGTGCTTGCATTTACAAATTAATCAGTGTAGACTCTTATCACTAATGTATAAATAAATCACTGTGTTTGATATGGCTAATGGAGAATGCAATGAACCTTTAATGAATGTGTGATAAAACAAGTTATGCAAACTAAATAGTCTCTGAACACCAGTTAGTTTCATCAACAAAAGTACCACTTCCCATGCAGATTGAACTTAGAAGTGCACTTAGAAGTGATGCAAAGTGTTATTCTTTCAGGTTTTGTGTCCCTAAGCAAGTAACAGTGCTAGGATCACTGGTCTAAAGCACTCGCCCAAGGGCAGCTGCCCTTCTGCTATTTCTTCCTCTTTGGGCCCCAGTAATGTTATGTATAATTATACAGGTCACTAATTGATTTTTCTAAGGGGAGAGGGGAGTTTAATTCTAGTGGTTTGTATTTCACTACAGCAAATTCAAAATAAAATGTTTCATTTTCTTAGCAAATTGTATTACTATTGTAATACAGTTGTAGCTATTGATTGATTTGGAAATCTGTGTCGTCTTCTCTGCTGTGTAGACAAATTCAGGTAATAAAAGTATTACAGAAGAAAAAAATATAAAGTGACCCTTTTAAGGCACTTCTTTAAGTAACTGAAAATAAACTAGCAATATATCTCTGTGCTTTTATAGATAGCAAAATTAAACTGAAGAAAGTCACTGTATTAAACTTCATTAGTTTAGTTTCAGACTGCTGGGATCTGTTCTACAGAGCTGTAGAAAGATACATATGCTCCAAAAATGGATCTCCATATACCTTAGAAAAAGCAGCAACACAGGCATGTGACTCTTTCTGCTCACAGTGAAGACTGTAGCCGTGCAAAATTTGAGATCGCACTCTTGAACATCTTGGGAACACTGTGAATTCTTTCCTACTAAAAACGGCTCAGAACATCAGCTGACCCATGTCCATGTTTTGGTGGTGTTTATGTCATCTTGCAAGTGTTATAAAATCTTTTTTCTGAGATCTGTGTGAAAAGCAGTTGAGTCTTCAGGAACTTCTATCTCTCACCTAGTAGATGAGAAGTCCTGAAATCCCTCAGACTCTTTAGGGGAGGGGCTGAGGAAGGAGTGGAAGTGGTTAAACAGCAGATGTCACGTCTTTGGTAAAAACTAAGCAGAGCTGGAAAACAGTCTTTCCAGACTCTAGGAAAGAGATGCTGGTATAATTTTACACCTAAGTAGATGAAGTTCAGATGATTTTGTTGTTCACCTGTGGAACAAACTTCTCTGGGAATCTTGAATTCACTATAGTTACCTCTTAAACAACAGCTTAAAAATTTTACAGGTTGAAGGTAGTTTGTTCATAGGAATGCTTCTCCAAAACATCCAGTGTAAGTATTGCTATTCTTGTAGTGATCCTAATACAAGGACAAGGCATAGTCATGCCAGCAACCACCTACAGATGCCCTAGAAATACACTGATGAAATTCAGTACATGATACTTGGTTTCTGTGTTGTTCACAGATTAGAGTGGACTTTTTTTTCCTATTGTTTTACTGACATGCCTTTGGAAAAGATTATCCAAAAGGTTCTCCAAAACAGCCTCACAGTAGCAGCTTCTGCAAGTCACTGCCCGTAAAAAAAATAAAGTAGATCTTACCTGGAGAGAACATAATATTGTATTAGCTAGAGAGAAGAAAATTTACTGTTGTGCCAAACTTCCAAGTTTATTCTTCTCTGCTGAAAAGAAAGTGGAAAAATAGATATCAGTCTTTGGATATAAATCCTGATATTTTCAGGAATACAGAAAATGCAGAATATTTTCATTCTGCAGTTTCCTGTTGAAATTGAAAAAAGATCAAAAAAATGTTAACTTCTACCACCCAGCACATTTGTAAGTCTTCAAATGATGCTTGCTTTTATCAGTCTCTCCATGTGCCCAGCTTCTCTTGAGTTAAGCAGAAGCTCTGTGATCTTGTAAACACCAGTTAATCCATTGCTGAGAGCTTTTAAAACTCAGCAAGAGTTTCATACAAGAAAACTAGCAGTGATTTATGCAAGAAGTTAGTCTTTAGATCACATCTCCAAAAAATGGAAACTATTTCCAGTGCAGTGTTGCCCAGTTACATGTGCTTATTGGAAGAGCTACCTGGACAGAAGCCAAAATAATCTCCTAAGAACTTGCTTTTAAACAAGCAAATTATGGACAAAATAGCATTGACTGAAAAATCTTGAAGTAAGAAAGCATACAATATTTAAAGTTGTTTGGTTTCATTATTGGACGACTCAGTGTCTGAAGAGAGACCACTTGAAAGACGAAGTTTCATTTCTGTGTCTTTATTACTGATATAAAAAAATCTAACAGTATTGGTATATGGGGGGTCAGGATGCTCTTCGATATTTCTAATATTGACTCATCAGATGTGAGTCATTGTGTGTAGGTTCTTGAGTCCTTCCCCCTCCTCTGTAGTTTGATACTAGTAGTGTTTTAGTTTAATGAATTTTTAAGGCAGTTTTTCATTTCAGAAGTTTCTGCATGTTCAGCTGGTACTGTTGTTCCACAGGCTACTTGGAGCAGCCTTCAGTTTTGCTCTTCGTTGTTTGTTTGCCGTTTCTAAGGAAAGGAGAATTACCTGTAAAATGAGTCTGATTGGGGCTTTTATTCTTTTCCTCATGAGCATAATAGCAAAATAACCCTTCAAGTTAATGTTTTGGTTTTAATTTTTAACCTGGCAGTATTTTTGAAGTAGATGCATTTTTCAAGTTAATAATGAAAAAAAGTGGGTTTGTGTTCGTTTTCACTAGTCTTCCTACGTCCATAAGAACAGCAGACTTTGTTATAACCACAGGTTTACTGCAGTGCTTGGGTCAGCTTTATGTGTTGAACTAGTTTTTGTACCTTTAGCAGCATAATTCATTTAAAAACATTATGTATTTGGTTTTGGCACTGTGAAAAAAGGCTCTGTCCAATTCTAGTGTTTGGGGCAGTTTAGAAAACTGGCAGCAACAGCATTGCCTGGTGATTATTAATACTCTCTCTGTACTGTCTTTCTGGCTCTCATGGTGCCTTTGTATATGTTTAGACAACAAATTCCTGGATAACAAATTCCCTGTAAGGTACGTTAAGTTCGAAAGCTTGTGGAAGACGCGAAGGGGCGAAATCCTGTATTGCAAAAAACTGAATTTTTACTAGTACTTTTTCTGACAAAGTTTAAAGGCTAGGACAAAATAATTTTTCACACTGATCAGTTCATACTGGCAACATGTAACTTTCTCTGGAGAGTTTTCAGGTAGTGGTGTTTTTCATGTTATAAATGTTCAGCAGCAGCTCAGAAAAAGGATAATCGTTTCTGTTGAAAAGCAGTATAGAAAGGAGTACTGACAAAGGTGAGCATTTAAAAGGGATAAATGTAGAGTAGAAGTACACTTCTGTTGAAAACTTGAAGAGACTTCTACATTTTGTGCCAGAGAAGAAATTCGGAAACTGCTAGGTTGATTTGGATGATAAAGCTAATAGAGCTAAAGGTTTAGAAGATATTGAGCCTTGGTGGGACCTTAAATACTAAAGGTTAAATAAGCTATGCTGTCACATGAAACATGGCAGGTGCCTCACGTGGAGAAGGGTCGAAGGTAGATAGATCCAAACAGCATAAAATAACTGTGGTAATAGTGCTTGGAGTACAGTTGTAAATGGTGTTTTGTACAGGTGTGTCCAGTGCTGTCAATCATTTATTCTCTAGGGAAATAGTGGAACTTCCAAAGAAAGTTAATCTATATTAATGTGAGAGCTTGTGAAGATGCTGTGTGCACTTGTGAATAGCTTCCTGAAATGATGTTTGAGCATAAGGCTTAAAAATAATATGTAGCTAAGTTATGTCTACTCTCAAGTATTATGTTACCATATGGTACTTATTTATAATTTGCTAATAGTATGGATTGAATGAGAAAACGATAACTTACCTCATTTTCCAAAATGCAGCTGGATGGTAAATTAGCAGGTAACACATCAGCTCTGGAACATTGTAAATGAAAATGATTGTATTGAATACTAATCATATATCTAATAGCTTCTTTTGATATTGCAGGAAACAGCATACTCCATTCAGCAGCAGACAGTGTGACAAGTGCAGTACAGAAGGCAAGTCAGGCTTTGAATGAGCGTGGTGAAAGGCTAGGTCGAGCAGAAGAAAAGACAGAGGAGCTGAAAAACAGTGCTCAGCAGTTTGCAGAAACTGCACACAAGGTAAGATTTGGGTGTGATAAGGCTCTCAGTAGCTTAAAATCGAACTCCTTTATTTTGAGAGGAGGAAGCTCTAGAAAGAATTGCAGTCCATTACTGTTTACAAACAGCTTATTGTTTTCCTTATTACGTTTCCTCACTTGGCAGATTTCTAGTTTTAACTTCTGTTTGCAGATCAGAGGCTTTTTGCATTTCTGCTTGAATTGAAACTACCTGTCTTCAGTTTCCTGAAGCCTATTTCAGATCCATCTTCCCACAACTGTTTAGCACAGTTACTCATACTTTGTGCAGCAGTAGAGTGAAATTGTTGTTAATACCCTTTGATAAGCAGTGATTATCTGTCTGTTTCTGAAGATGTATCTTTTTATGTCTGGAAATGTGATTTAGGAGGATTTTGAGGAATTACTCTGTCTAAGGAATGTATGGACATTTTCTATGCTTGGTGGAAGGTATTACAGTACTATGCCTAATGCTTCTGCATATGAATAATTGTGCTGAACTTCCATCTCTGATGGAAATTCGACATCCAAAGCGTTTGATTTGATGGCTGTGTAACACATCCACAGCAGATAAAATGTTTTTCAAAAAAAAAAAAAAGAAAAAAAAAAGGTAAAAGCTTTCTGAATGTCCTTAACTATTGTAGCATGCAGGTTTGATAGTTTTGCTGCTTAACACATGCATTAGGCTTTATCATGCGTACTCCAAAAAAATGCCTGGCTACTGCATTAACACTAGGAAAACCTGGATTGGTGTCTTGCAGTTCTATACAAACCTCTGGTTTATGTTGTCTTTAACATGTCACAAAACAAATTACTTTAGTATTTACTGGGATAATCTTATACTTCATGATCCATTTAGATTAGTAGGGTTCAGCTTAGTGGCCTGAGTTATGGCATGAGCCTGCTCCTGTACTCTTCCATCTAACACTAACACCTTCTCCCACACACAGTGGTAATAACTATGGCAACTTAGTAAACCAACCTTAAACAGCAACTACCACCCCTTCTAGGATAGGGGGCAAAAGTTTTCTGATTTAGCATAAAGCATAGAGTGCTGCTTGGTAAGGAGTTCAAAAGTGAAACGTGTCTCTTGATATATGAGCCAGTATGAATCTTAGATAAGATCTGAATAGTGTGTGTTGCTCTTTTATCTTCACATGTGGAGAACAGGAGTTCCACAGATGAAGACGTGCTGTGAGCCAAAACAAAGCTTTTTATCAGGTTATCTTAGGAGAATCATACTTTGAAAATCTTACTTTAAAAATTTTAGGATTAATGCGTACAGTATTACAATAAAAATATGATCTTTGTTAGCCTGTGCTGTACCATATTTAGAAACAAAAGCTTAAAAAAATCCTGAGTTAATAATTCAAAACAAAAGTTGAAGGACAATGTAGCAGAAATGGTGGAGAAGCTAAAATTATCCACAATACAAGGGTTTTGTTGGGGTTTTTTAATCAAATAAAAACTTCTCAATCTGCATTTTGTTCATAGTCATTTGAATTTACATGTCTCTGTGGCAGTAAGTGAGAATATTTTATGCAGGAAATGTCTTAAGTAATGCAGAGCAGAAAAGGGTAATCTCCATTTGGACTGTCCTGGGCGGAGTTTTATGAAACCTTTCTGCCAGTCCAGTTCTAGAGGTTACTACTGTTCTTCAGATGAACGTGAGATCATGTCCTGATGAAGTTACCCCAATTACCAGCTGCCTGAAACAGGAGTATGACAGTCTTTCAGTGGATTGTAATTAAGGGATGTAATAAACGCTTGGGGTTTGTCTTTTTGGGAGGAAAATAACATCTTTATGTTTCAAGGGAACAAATACTTGTCATTTAATGATCATAATGATAATTTGGTAAAATGGGGTTTACAGTTGGGTTTTTTTTTGCTTTTTTTTTTTGCAATATTTTCTGTATTGGTGCCCCAAGTCTTGAATTGTGTCTTAGATGTGCAGTAGTCCTGCAGTTCCTTTTCTGTTACCTCACAAAAATGTATGGGGCAGCCACACATGTATTAGGTTAGAGAAGACTGTTGGTTTATGGTGATGTGCTTTGGTTTGCAACAGGGTTGTTTGGGTTTTAGTGGAGCATTTAGGAATAAGTAGAGTATTGTTTATTGTTAATGTTCTTCTGGTTAAGTCTTGGAGGGGCAGCTACTACTCAGACCTTAGGTGTTGTTTGTACAGAAGGGAAAGCTTACTCACTTCGGTGAAACCAGGAAAGTGAGATCCAGCTGAGTGTTGCATAAATGGCAAAATTAGAACTTTCTGACAAAATAGAGACAGTGGGAAAAGCACCAATTTTAACTTAATAGTATTTGTACGAGCACTTCAGCAGAGTTCTGATTTTGGTTGCTTTATACTTGCCTTCAATAAACAGTAAATGTACTTTCAGATGTCAGCCTGTAATTACTTTCACCCCTACATTACCATGACTGGATAATGATTTCTCTTTTAAACTAATTTCTATATCTGAACATCACTCAGGCAACAAACAGGAGGAGTTAAAAGCCATTACGCAGCTGGAAAACTGTGATGCAGTTGCAGTCACAGAAGCATGGTGGGATGACTTGCACAACTGTGCAGTGTCAAAGTACTACAATGTATGGCTATGAACTCTTCAGGAGAGATAGGCAAGGAAGGAGAGGCAGTGGGGTAGCCCTGTATGTTAGAGTGTGGTTTGACTCTGCAGCTTGATGATGGTGACAAGAAAATTGGATGTTGATGGGTAAGGGTCGGGGAAGGCCAAATGAGACAGATATCATGGTGAGTGTGTTATAGAACTATTTGAGCATCAAAAGCTTATGTAAATTAAATTAAGTCCTTTATTGGTCAACTTTTTACTGGTAGTAAATGAGAAAATT
>JBCJKH010020646.1:0-26375 GCA_039877255.1 Loriculus beryllinus | reverse complement strand
TCTCTTCTTAACAATTCAGTTTTTAGCATTTCCCATTTCTCTCACTTGAAGTAGATTTTACTGTACAGAACTCTGGTGGTGAGGTCTAGAAACACTTAGGCACTAAGAGTTAAACACCATGTGTGTGATTTGCTGCCTGCTTGGAGACTGGGCAAATGAGCAAGCTATTCCATTTGCCTGTGCCATAGAAACCTCTTATTTTTTCCCTCCTTTCCAATGAAACAAATAAGTAAACAATATGTTACCATTGTTTGTGGATCAGAAGAAGCAAATCCTACCACTCATCTCTACCCTAAAAATCTGGAGTTCTGAGGTGAAGGAATTCTAGCCTATGCAATTTCCTGAACACACTAAGCAATATTTACTGATCATGCATACAGACAGTTCAGATTTTGAAGGTGCTCTGAATTTATAACTAGAAAGATTAGAGGTGTAATTATTTGGAAATTTTGTGTGTTTTAAAGAAGGCAGCTCAAACTAAACCCTCCATTCAATATCCTTAGCACCTCGATATCCTAGCTGAACTTTCTCTGTAGAAACCATAGACCCAAACAAGCCCACAGAAGTTACTGGAGTGTTGCCTGGAGGCCATGTTTATCCTGGAAGGTCAGGATAAATGCAGAAGCTGAACAGCTGGTGCAGTGCGTAGTGATGGACTCATTGATGTTTAGGTATCAATGGCCCAATAATAGAATATGCTGCTGTTTTAGGTATTTGGGTTTTATTATTATTAAAGGTAGTTTTGAGTAGCTCTGTGTTACACATTTTATTTGCAAGTTTAGCATGGAGGGCCAAAACTTTAGAAAACACAGTGCTGTAAAAATAAGTCCAGTATATTGAATACATCTTACTTTGTTTCAGATTATTCTGTTAAAGTTTAAAACTCATAAAATACCATAGCTATCAAAAAGTATGTGCTTTTTGTTCAGTTTATGTCAGGAGAAGCAACTTCTCTCTATTGCCTTCCCTTTTTCCCCATGCGTAAGTTTGGGTGTTTGGTAACTTTTTGGGTTCCAGGTCCTTTTATGTTTAAGTTGCTATCAAGAGAATGTGACTAAAACCTGCTGTCGTACCTGCACACCCCTTATGTTCTTTAATGTATTTGTACATTCTTTGCTCCAGCAGATGTGGTGTATAAATGGTTGTAGGCATTTGTTCACTCTTTCACAATATTGTGTTGTTTTCACACAGTTGATGTCTATGATTCTGTAATGATTTCAATTTCTGCTGCCTTAGAGCATTTTAAGCCCTTTATCCACCTCTTGTCCATTTTAATTATTCATCCATCCTTATTTTTCTGTTTTTGCTTTTTCAGCATTTACATACCATGCTTGATGTGATTACAGGACGCAAAGTTGCTTCCTTCTTGCAATCAATATTTAGTTGTTTTAACTAAATTCCTTCTTGCAATCTATTGCTTTGCGATAGATGTTAATTTCATGCTTTAACTGTAGCATTTTTTTAATGTTGCAGTACCTTATGATAAAGAAAATGTTATAAAAAACTCTGTGCTTTTAGATCCAGATTTTTTTTCCTGATATACTGATATCTTTTTAGTTAATGTTATCTTCATATGAGCCATATTGCCAACATACTTTCAAATCATGAAGCAGACTGATACCATATCTAGAAGTTAGCTAAAGAACAGTGTTACCAGATTTGCAGTGGCTCTGTCTTTGTGATAATCAATGCTAAAATACTTGTCTAAAATCAGATAAAATACTAATTGTAATTAATTTTTCCAGAAGTTTTTTTTTTTAGGCAGGACCAATATAGTATGACTTTAAGTGAAGGTATGATACTTTCTAATATTGACTCTATCTATGGATGTCAGAACAGGATCATGACATTAGTCATGATCAAATGTTCGTATTACATGCAAAAAAAATTTAAAAAGGTAATCATTAGGAAAAAGACGATGAAAAAATGCATTAAAATAAAAATCTAGATTAAAAACTAATGAGACAAATTCGCATGCAGAATAAAAGAGAATTATAGCCATAAATTGGTAAATGATGCTTTAATTAAAAAAAAAAGAAAAAGGTTATTAATGGAGTATAAAACTACCACCCAGTGGAAGTGGCTAATTTTACATTTTCGAAAGGTCAGAGATCTATTTTCTTGTTAAAGGAATGTACAATATATTTACTAATTGTGGAAATAGTTCAAAATTTTCTTGTTTTAATTGTAATTATTTTTATCTATATTAGAGAATAATATTTCAAACAAACAATGCAGAAAAGGACACACTACTACATGTGTGGCCCTCACCAGTGTTGAGTAGGGGGGAGAGGGGAAGGATCACCTACCTCAGCCTGCTGGCAAGAGGGCTCCTAACATAGCCCAGAACACTGTTTGCTGCCTTTGCTGCAAGGAGACGTTGCTGGCTCGTGTTCAACTTGGTGACCCCTGGGGTCCTTTTCTGCAAAGGTGCTTTCCAGCCAGTTACTCCCCAGCATGTCCTGGTGCCTGGGGTTTTTCCTCTTGCGGTGCTGGACTTTGCGCTTCCCCTTGTTGAACTTCATAAGATTCTTGTCAGCCCATTTCTCCAGCCTTCTGAGGTCCTTATGAGTGGCAGCAAAACCCTCCAGCTTATAAGCCACTCTTTCCAGTTTTGTATCTTAAGAAAACTTGTTGAGGGTGCAGACACTCTGCAGCTCTACACTCTACACATTTTCATAAATGAACTGGAAAAGTGAGACTTACATTTTTTGCAGGCTTTTAATATTTTACATGTCTGCCTTGTCTACTGAGACAGGATATTAGGCAAAACAGGCTACTGGGTTTTCTCTACAGAGGTTTTATTCACTATGAAGCAGAATTTTATTTCACAATCGCTGTGCACTCTTTCACTGTGCATTGTGACAGGTCCCAGTTCACCTCTTCAGGAGCCAGAAGAAATAGGAACAAAAATAGCCTTTGCATTGTGTCCCCAGACCTATGTTAGACATATGTGATATGAGTAAGCCTGAAGTAAGATGGTTTTGCTTAATTCACTGCATTTTGGAGTGTTTTCTGGAAAGTTTCTGGTAAGAATTTCAGCTCCTTTTTAGAATCATAGAATTGTTCAGGTTGGAAAAGATCTCTAAGATCAAGTACAACCATTAACCTGGCACTGCTAGGTCCATCGCTAAACCATTCCTGAAGCATCACATACACATGTCTTTTAAATATCTCCAGAGATGGTGACACAACCACTTAAATTTTATTATTCTGCTACTTTATATCATACAAAACTATAATTGTGATGTGATTTCTTTTTCATTATGATATTGTACACACAAAATTAAATGTTTGCTTGAGAGAAATTAAAAGTACTTTGCTGGATGTCAGCTTTTATCCAATAGGTAGTTTCTTCTAGTTAAAAAGGAAAGACATTGGTAGAATGAAACAGAAGCCTATGGTGCAGAATGTCAGATTATTGCATAGTAGACAGTCTATAGATATGTTACAGTATATCAATTTATGCAGTAGCAGTGTTTTAGGTAACTAATTTTGTCTATTAGTTCTTATTTTCTATTGATTCCTAAGCATATTTTAAAGGAATAAGTAAACCATAAAAGAGTTGCTACCCTCTATTTTACCTCTGCTTTAGAACAAGGATTAAACAAAGCAATTTCTGGAATGTATTTTTGAGCTTTCAGCTGGCAGAAGTAATGAAAAATGCATGCCAACTTGAATTAAAATCATGGTATGTTGCAGGATGTCTGCCACAAAAATGACATACACTTAATTTAAAAAAAAAAATTCTTTAACTTTTTATGCTGTTTTAGGCTTCATCCATGGGGGTTCTTCCACCGTTCTCTGACTGCACAAACATTTATGCTAAGATAAGAAAATAAGCAACGGGGGCTGGTAATAGACATGGTGAAAAACCTGCTTTTGATATCAGTGCAGGTTTCCATCAGCATATGTGAAGTATGAGTCTCTTACACACATCCCAAAGAGTGCTAAACACTGAGCAGTCCCACGGGGAAGGTAAATCTTTTGTTAAGAGAGATCTGTATCTGTCTGTTAACCAACTAAGAACTGATTGTTAGCAGCATTTTCAAGGTCTGTTGTTTGCTTCAGTTATCATGTGACCTTAAAGACCTAAACTTCAAGTCAAGATGTTGATAAGGTTCACGCAAACTGAGAGTGCTTAACCAGCTGAAGTGCCAGAAGGGTCTCAGCTTTTTCTGGGGACCTGAGGGACCTGTTAACGAAACAACTTAACATTCACCTGTTAGGTCAGGTGAATGGCTAAGCAGAGCCTGTGTCCGGGGGGAATACCAACCAGTCAAAGGGATTAACATCAGGAAATCTAAAACTCTGTAGACCTAACTGGTTTTGATTTCAGAAGAGCAGCCGATTTTCCTATGCAGAAAGCTCTAAGGCCTGTTAGAGAAAAAAGAGGAGTTAATATAGATGCTATTAGTAGTTCGAATCACCCAAGTTTTTCATTTTGTGCCTTATAAAATATCAATCCCTTTTCCTTTAAATTTTATATATCAGTTCAGCTGCTTGCGTACAGCTTCACCCGAGTTTAAAAACAATAGCTTTGTATTGACAGCTTCCATGTCATACAGATTTCAGAGTGAAGACTGGATTATCTTTCCTTTCCTCTTTTCTCCATGTTCTTCCAAGGGAAAATGAAGGTAAACAAGAAAAAAACACGAAAGCACTGGAATATTTTACTGATATGGTGCTTTGATACATGTTTTGATGTTCTCATGTTGTTTCACTGATTCTAATGCTCCAGAGACCATACAAATCCTTTAGTGTTAGAGAATATTCACAGGAAAATTTAAAGACTTTGGACTAATTTAAATTATTTTTTTTATTTTTTTATTTTTTTTTTTTAACATTTTATTCCTTTCTTAGTCGAGGAATCAGAAGCCAAGCCAGGGAACTGGAAATACACTTTTGGATGAATTTTGATTTAGAAGCAGATAGAATTGTGGCTTTGATGGTCTAAGGATGAAGTCCAGTTGCTTGCTTAAGAGGACTGTAGCTTCTGGGCCAGTGTCTTACATAAGAGAAGTTTCTCTTAAATCATTACACAGGTGTAATGGAAGGTCTTACCTTTCTTCATCTAGTCATATGTAGCCGTGGTATGGATTGAGAGAAACCATAGTATGAGACCCAGGTTCTCGAGTTTCATTTGGTAAATCTACATCTTAACGTTACAGCCATCGCTAAACCTGTGTAATCAATGCCTAACCTCCTAATTTTTTTATTCTGATTTAAATTTCTTTGGCTTAAAGTTTCATGCTTTCAATTTTGTTATACCTTCGGATTTCATTATATTGTTGCTAAATGGAAGAGCTGTTTAGTACCCTGTGAAGATACTTAAACTCTGTAATTAATATTTATCTGATAGAATTGAGACAAAGAATTATTTGTATCTCTTGCTGATGGGTACTTTTCCAGGTCTTCATTTGTATTTGTGATTGCTGTCTTATCCAACTTGACTGTGATAGTGATTGTATGTTTACAGCTGACTCTAAATCATTGTATATAATGCATGCTTTTTTAGAATTCAGGGGTGTGTGTGTATGCATGAATATGTGCATGCATGCCTTAATATCCAATCAGCTCTACGTTTACCTGCAAACCTAAGCAAAACTAAAGTTTCCTCTTGTTATTTGAGTCTGATGTGTCTTCCCTGCACTTTCGCCCCCCAGTTTGAAAGACCTATTTGTTTTATCCCCTACTTTCAGAAGCACCGTGGAAGATATGGTCATGTGGCCTTAGAAAATAATGCTGATTACTGTGTTCAGATGTTCTTTTCCATCACTACTGTTAAAGGTCTTTTATTTAAGAGCCTACATCTACATTCTGAGCCCGGTGGTGTTGTATGAAGTACACTGTGCTGAAGATGGTACATTGTTTTCTGACTCTAATGGAATGTACATTTTTTAATTTATTTTTACAGAGTACCAAGCAGCCATTTTGCATTTGAAGAGGGAACATAAAGAAGAAATTGAAACATTAAAGGTATACTTTTGTAGTATTTTGTTTCTTTCCCTGCTCATAGTGCATTTTATGGATTTAAGTGATGCAAATATGTACTTTCCATTAATATATACTTTTCATCAAATGTTAAGAACATGCTTCTTTCTAAAATTTGTTTTCAGTTGACTACCAGCTCAGTTAAAATTAATGTAGTTAAAATCCATAGATGCACTCATATATGATGGCAAAAAGCAGTTTTACATGTTTCGCCTTTGTAGTTCTCCTTATTGTTGTACTCTTAAATTCTTCCCTGTAACTCAGCAGTGTAGTACTTTTACATGTGATTATTATATTAAGGCTCTGGCATTTAACTACTGACTTTCTCAGTGAAACATACTTCTGTAGAAGCAGTTTTCTGTCATTGTGGACTTAAAAATAGGCACGGTAATTCCATTTCTAAGACTATCTGAAATTCTGTATTGAACACTCCTTACTGGTGTCTGGTTTTGTAAGTGTAAACTTGATCAGCTGTCTAATTGTCAAAATCAGAAACAGCAAAATTTAATGTTAGAAGTCACTGCCCATTGGCATGATTGACTCTGCTAAGCAAAATGAAATGTTGCAGGGAAGTGCTTTTATCATAATAGCAGGACCTTAAATAGCAGTGTAACCGGTGAGTGAATCTGTTGAGCAGTCTTAGTTTAAAGAAAAACTAACAGCATCTTCCTTTTCTTGAGTACAGCTGCACTGTGTTCTAATACAGGTCCATGTGCTAAATCCTTTTTGTACAAGTCATCAAGTACAAAACATTCTGTATTTTCTTTGTTATCATTAAGGCAAATAGAATGGAAAAAAAAAAAAAAAAGGAAATTACTAACACAGGGAGTTTGATAGTCCAGTATACATTGACCATGTCATTAGGCAGATCACGTACAGCAGTCATCAGACTAGTACAAGTACAGTATTTGTATTACACAGAGTATTTGTGTCTTTGTGTCTGAACAAAAACCATGACATAACGAACATAAAACCTCAGAAGTTGAAAAAGCTCAGTGAGATATTTGAGTAGACAGGAGTGAAATGGTGGTAGCAGCTTGTGGAGTGGACAGTACAGGCAACAAGTCTCCTGTGTGTGCAGCATATCTTAAAATTCATCATAGAGAAATGTAAGTTAGCACTAAAACAAATACAATGGAAATTTACAATAAATTTTATTAATAACTCTTAAATGCAATATTGTAGCTGTCCCACACAAGAACAGTAGGTGAATTCAAGGGGCATTTATTAATTTTGAGAGGGTATTTCAGGGCATACATAGTCTCAGTTTTCTTAGATATAAAAATGCGTTTTTGCATCTCCAGCAGTCCTGGAAACAGTAGAGACAAAGGAGTCAGGTACTGGCAGGCATCCATGAAGAATTGCACATCTCTCCAGTTTACTCTTGCGTTAAAAGAATGTTCATCTTGAACATTTTGTTTTGTACGTAAGGGTACATCTGACAGGTGCTGGAGGAGAAGTAGGTTCATTTATTTGCTGCTTGTAACTTTGAATGATATAAACATTCACATTTAAATTAGGTTGGGGTTTTTTTTTCTATGTGCATTATTTGAGTTTTCCTCAAATATCATCATGTCTGAATAATTAATTGTGTTTATATGTTACCTTGTTTAATAGTAAGGAAGTTGTGGGTTGTTTCCAGAAAAGTGAAATGGTAGTGTAACTTTCAGCACCATAAACTCTCACCATTCTATACATGTCATATAATTACAAATGAGCTAAAACAGAAATGTTTGCTGTCAAGAATTAGTAGAAGACTTATGCCCTCTTAGCAGCAATGTCATGTAGATCATATTTTCTCATACTCGTGATTATTTTCATGTTTGGTACTGTATTGCCTTACGCAGTATAAGAAAAGTATAAGTATAAGCAAACCAGAAAAGGTGGTGTGAATGTTTTGAAGGCCTTTTAGGTGAAGTGAAGTGTGAAGTCTGCATCATAATGATCAGGAAAACAATTTATTTTAAAAATAATACTTATGTTTATTGTATACAAGACATAATTCAAGCAATTTTTTTTTTTTTAATTTCCATTTTGGAGTTACTCATAAGTTACTAGAGATCATGTAGAGAGTTCTGTTTGTAAGACTGATGATTCCTGAAATATAACGTAATTTTTTCATTTTACGATATTGAACGCTATAAAAACTTCCTATACCAAAGGCCAGCTGAACCAAGTATCCTGTCTCCAGCAGTGAACAGCAGTGGGTGCTTAAAAATTGCTTAGAGAATACATGTAAGAAATACAGAGTGTAAGGTTAATGCCTTCTTCCTGTATACTGTTTTTTTGGTTTGATTTTGATTTTGATTTATTTTTTTTTTGGCATGTTTAAGTGTCATTATTGTCTCTTCTGTGTTCCTACTACTATCACTGCCTCCATAGCCCTTCTTTAGCAGTGTGCTGCTTGATTTTGGACCTCAGCCCAGCCTGGTGTCAGGTATCAGGTTCATAAAAGATGCATAGTGACTAAATTACTGAGAAATCCTGCCCTAGTATACCATTTCCAACAATTAGTTTGTCCAGGGATGACAAGGGCAACAAGAAAAGCTTCTATAGGTTCATTAATGTACATAATTCAACTGAATCATCTACATGTTGATAATGTTTAGAAAGGGTGATAGAGATAAATTCTTCGGTTTTACCCATTTACTTTTAACTACATTTACTAGGTGTTGTGTTCAAAACATTTATTCAATTTTTCACGTGTTATTCAGAAAACCCTGAGTTATATCTCTTTAAGACATTAAAACTATTTCCATTCTCCGTTGCTGATTTTTTTACTTTTCCTGCTCCTGCCGCTAGATGTCAGCTAAGTCTTGCAGAAGAAGTTCCAAAAGCGTGACGCAGCTTCTCCGTATGTGTGCAAACGTCCTATTTCTTTCTAAACTGTGAGAGGATGTGTGGAGGTAGAATCCAGAATCTGTGGATCTGGCACAGTCTTAGTTTTAGGTCGGAAAAAAGCTAGCACAATAGATAAGTATCTATTGAGCAACAATAGTATCTATTGAGCAGCAATTGATTTTCCCTACAGAACCAATTCTACACTGTCTATAACCAAGGAAGTAGACAACAATGACTTAACGTTAGATCAAAATATTGTAAATGGACCACTAACATCTGAGTGGAAAGAACTAACTTGAAGGCAATATTCTGATTGCAGTACTTAGTAGTTAATCCAACAAATAGCTGCAAAAGGGTGCAGTATACTTCTCTTTTTTTTTTTCCCCCTGTACATTCATTTGATAAAATTAGTAAAAAAGTTATGTTTTCCCCTAATTTTTCCTTCTTCCCTTTAGAAGGGGCCAAATATCCCTTCATCTCCAGCTACATGGAAGTTTAATATTGCTTTTGGAAAATGGAATCAAAGTCCTAAGCTGTCCTCTGTACTCTCTGCATGGATCTTTCTCTCTTGTACAGGTTATTTGACTTCCAACTCACTACATCTTTTACATGTTCCCAAACTGAGAATAATGGTGTATTTAGCCATTACCACATTATAGTAATATTATTGTGTATTATGCACATTGTATAATATATGATATATATATAGAGAGAGTATATATATATATTATATATATATTGTATAATATATGCTATCAGAAATCATAATAGATAATTAGTAACAATAAACTGTAAACAATAATTATTATAATCAAATAATATTTCTGCACCTCTCAAAGTAGCTCATTGCAAATTTTAGAAAGAAATACCTGTAACTCTATCTAACATATGAACATAATATCTTATGAACATATTATCAAAACTTAAGAAATAGTGAAGAGTTAATGCAGTTGGTGTAATACTGCCCATGACATTATGAAAGAATAATCCTCATTTAGGGAAATGTTGGGTGTTCTGTGACGTCTGTGATCCCCCTAGTAATGGTTGAACTTCTGCGTTTTTGCAAAGGTTTCAAGAGCTGAAATGTAGAAGTGGGTAGAAAGCAATTTAGTTTTCACTGAACTTGCTTACCTTTGAAAAGAATTTCGTATAATAAATTCACCTTAAGGACTAGTGCCTCAAAGTGCCACAGAAGAAGGTTGAAAAATGTGTAAGAAAAAGTAATGTGAAAGGGAAAGACCTCTTTGGCTAGTTTGGATTAGGTGTCATGTCTCTGCTTCCTTCTGGCTTCTTGTGCCTCTCCTCACTGGCAGAGCATGAGAGACTGAAAAGTTAACAGCATTGTTCTCAGACTAAAGCGGAAACACAGCTCTGTACCAGCTACTAAGAAGGAGACAAATAACTGTTAGAGCTGAACCCAGGACGCTGTTAAATGCCAATGCTTCTCAAAAACTCTTTTTTATAGAAGTGTGTGGTTTTGCTTTTATTTTGACAATTTAAAATGACTTTTATTTATATGTAAAAGTGAAATTTCATTTCTGCTTCAGAAAGAACAGAATAAATTAGATGCTTTAACATAAAATCAAAACATTTTAAAACATTTGGATTTGTCTAAATCTTCTCTTTTGTAGATAGTCTAATACAATGAAGTGGAATTTTTTTTTAACAGACTTGATTGAAAAATTTCTGACCTGGATGAATAGGTAGGGATCTTTAGCATTCACTTCTGGAATCAAAAAATTTTTAGGGTTTTTTTTTCTCCTCTTAGTTTAGTGAGTGCATATGTGAATAGGGATTCCGCAATTCGACAGAAGTCACTATATTTTGAAATCTACTACTAAAATATGGGTGCCAGTGATGAATACTGTTGAAAGCTTTGATATGCCACAGTACTTAACAAAACAACATTAAAGAAGTTGATAATATGCTCACTTCTGGTAATAAAACTTTTTGCTTCAGGATGCTGAGATTGTTGTTTTTAACCTTTACACAATCAAATGCATCTGTCAGGTGGCTAGCTGCTTTGTGTGTTCCTTGCTGTATTTTCATGTCCCAGCATGCACAAATAGAAGAAAATCTGTATCATGTATGCTTCTGTCTGGTGGAGTTGCAGCTCAGAGAAGCAGCCAAGGTCAGTAAGGGTTTATTAGTCAGTCTTTCCTAATGAGCTGTTCAGGCTTTTCAGAATTTCCATGTGGTGTTACTGATGAAGGTCTCCCAGCTTGTGGTTAATTATTGATACTACTCTTGTGTAACTCGAAATGTTTCAGTCTTTTGTGCTTAGCTGCTAAATGTATGGTTTTACCGCTGTGTGTGAGCTGTGTGTCTTTATGTATCTTCTTAGCTACTTTGTCCTCATGAAGGAATCCTCCCTGTTCAGTGTGGAGCCTCTCTACAGTGAAAGACAGTGAAAATAAAGATTGAGAAAAATGCATTAAAAATATGAGAGAGGAGAATTAAATCATATGAAATTGTATTAAAATATCAATTTCAGTATTTCTAAGGCTTTCAGACAATGGGAGCAAGATTATCTCTAAAGTATGCGTTTGCTGAAATAGAAACATCCCAGCAGGAGAAAAATCTACCTGTAACGAAAAATTTGTGGTGGCAGTGCTAGAAAAGGTGGAGTAGCAGACTAGAGATGATAGCAAAAAACAGAAGAAATAAAACAATAACTTTCTTCAGGGTGCATACAAGCACACAAAGAGCTAATATGAAGCACTTTAATCTCTTTGGAACCAGTTGATGGCAATTGCATCTTCATTCAGAAAAAGAGCCTGGAATGATTCTTCATGGTGTATGAAAATATTCCCCAGTTCAGTGCTTAATACTTCCTTTAAACAAAATTATTCCACTTCTCCATTGACTTCCTATTTGCCATGTTTTTGACTCAATGGCTACTTTTCATCCTTATTTTCTTTCATTTATATGTTTACATTGTGATTGATTTTTTTATTATTTTTTTTTTATTACATAGCTTGAATACCCAAGAAGACTCTTCTTCCACTGTGTTGGGTTTTTCACTCCTGCTTGCCGTATCTTACATGGCTGTTCTATTATTTTAATCAATACAGTTTCACTGTAAGAACTTGGATTGTTTAGACTTCATGGCAGCTGCAGAATGCTGTTAATTCCACATGTTGATCCAGGGATTCTCCTGTTTGTTTAAGAAGTTACCACAGACCATATTCTGCATATTGAATACAATGAAAATCTCAACTCTGTTTCAGCACATGAACACAGACATGGTATTATGCAGTTAAAAATGTGCATAGAGATCACCAAGATAATTTATAGCCTTGAAAATTCATCAAGACTGAGGTCTTGCTCAAATTTAAACACTCTTCACACTCTGCTTAATTAGGGCTAAAATGAAGCTCTTCTAAAAAATGCGTTGTAAACCCCTGCTTTTATGATAGTTTATGAAAGTAAATTTATTCTGTCACCTTGAGTAAATATGTTATGCACTCAGGAAAATTAAGTAGAATACATACGGTGAACATGGTAACATTTTATTTTGACAGATTTGGAAGACCTCTGTAACATGTGAAACAGTTGTCTGCGAGAGAAATTAAGTGACATGTGATCAAGGAAGTAAAAAAGGCACTAAAAATTAAGTACTGTCAATGTTATTTTACCATTTTGATTTTGAAAACATGTACCTTGTGCCTCCTTGTCAAAATTATCTGCTTTTTGAAATTTACTACACCAGACTTTTATTTGAATCTAATAATTATAAGCCATATGTTGAATGAAATATATGTCAGTAAAGGCTTCACATTTTAGCAGCTTCTGACTTTGCAAATTTAGTGCTTATTGGACTTATTGCATCTTCTGGTGCTGACCAGATTTTTAATGTACCGTTTGCACAATTCCACCGAAGATACCAAACCCACCTAAGTTGTTATAAAATAACACTGGGGCAAAACTAAGATCCACTGATCAATGAGTACCATAAGTTACTCTTGGTTAGGTTGGAATCATAGTTCCAAAGATGCTTTGAGAGCTAGCAGCCTGTCTCCTGACACATTTTTTGATGATGAGTCAATGTGAAAGAAAAGCCACTGGAATTTGAAGCAAACTACAAGAGCTGGAAAGATGTATGGATTTATGGGAAGTAGGGTGTTAGGTAGAAAATAGAGACTGGCAAGCTGGAGAGAGAAAGAAGTCTGGAAGTTAATACAGAAAACTATAGGAGATGGATTGCAGAGACTTGGATCTGGGCATCATAATACAGGGGTTTTTAGAAGTGAACAATTCTGCCTGGAATAACAGCCTAGAATTAATGTATTTTATCAGTACTTGATTTTATTTTTGTTAGTCAGTGAGTAGTACTCTCCCCTCTATGAATCAAAGTGTAATCTGAATATAGGTAGTTTCATTATGTGCTTTCCAGTGTCACAAGTTTTAATTTGTCAGGATGTTTTATATGTATAAATTTGATTTTATAATATGTATTCAGTTTGGAATGTATTAGGATTATAATTATGCACAGAGACCTAAGATATAAAAAATTTAGTGGGATACTTATATTCATATCACTGTTCTTTTTTAGCTGTAAACGGGATCCCAGAATCTTAAGATAGTTGCTTATAAAATAAGATATATCATTGGTTACCACTTGAGAAACACTGAGTAAAATGACTTTTGACTCATCTTACAGGAGCTTTGCAGTTTGAGTAGGTATAGAATCTGGTTTTCTAGGTCAGCATTATCATGTCTTTGATAAAATACTGTTGTGCCTCTTCTTGAGGTTACATGCTTTGCTCATTATATACCTTTAAACTTCAGCATACTTAATGCAGAAGTCTTATAAGCTTGCAACTTTTTCATAATAGTTCTTAATTATTTTCTGGAATAACTTTGGTCATATTTACTAAATGGGATACTGATTCTGTCAAAATTATCTGCATAGCTGTGCTACAAGGAAACGCTGATGGAGATGGAGAAAATTAAGGTTGCTCTGGGAGCCATACTTATAGTTTTCCCTTCTGAATAATTGACCAAGGTAGTTTTTTTAATACATTTTTTTGTGTGCAATATTTTCTTCAAATTCTATAATGGTAACACGTGGAACAATACATGATTAGCATGTAGGATATATTAGCTTAAAGTAGTTATTTGTGTAATCCATAACTGATGTTATACTTCTATTTGTCCAGGTAGAATCTCTGAAGTTCATAAGCTGTATCTTAGATAAGTGTACTGGTATTTTTAGCTCTTAAGTGTAGCATAAACATATTTACAATGTTAAAAAGAAGACTGTTTCTAAGCACAAGTTTTCTTCTAAATATTACCTGATCGGTGAATTTTTAAAGGCTGTCTTCTGGTTTTACCACTAAAATTTTTGATTGTATATGCAGAATTGGAAGCTTCCAAGTTAAACTGAGATAGAAATCATAAAACATAACCATGTGTGTGTAGGATATCCTCATATGCTTTGCCTTGACAAAGATATCTACAGCTTAAATCTTCTATTTAATCACTGTAGTTGAGCCAAGTATTATATTGTCAATGAAAAAAAATCTTTAATTTTGTGAGGAAAAGAATAGATTTTCTTCTTTTTCCTTCTGTAGAAAGTATGTTAACTTACCGAAAACTTCTGTTTTCAGAATGTGAAACTAACCTCTGCCTTCATTTTCTTTGCTATAGAGAAAAAGGTAGTATTTTTTGTAGTATAATATATTCCATGTTGAAGGAAGGACTCTTTCACCAAGCCATCATTTGTTTTGTGTTGAGGTCCCTCTCTCTAACACATGAGGAATGCGATAATTGTAAGCATCAGAGAATTACCTGTCATCTCTTAAGGAACATAGTCATCTAGCAGGTGACGATGTAAAGTCTATTTTACTTAAAGTAAAATAGAATCTCCATTGTTATTTTGCCCTCTGGTGTCAGAAAGGTCCCAGAAAATTAATTTCCATTGATAGCTAGGAAGTCAGTGGTTTGCTACACCTAAAAATCTTTTAGTTGTTTTCATTGCATGTGTGAGCTCTGTATTGGTGGAGAGGCTAGTCATTTCCTCAGTCTAGGTATTCTCAGAATTTTTAGACAAAAATTATGCTCATACACCATTAAAATCTTCTAAAAGTGAGGAGTTATATTACTCTTATAGCAAACTCATAGCACTATTTGGCTGAATATTTCCTATTGAAAAGTAGTATTCACTGTTGCCTGATATCCTTCTATATGGAGATGGATAACTTTTTCTCTTCTTATTTTCTTCTTTTCCCTGTGCTTTACTTACACTGGTTTTTTTGCTTTGACTTTTGCTTCAACGAAGTAATTGGTTGCAACTTAGCAGAATGTGATTTGTATCATTACTTTCCCGTATAGTTACAAAGCTTTGTTATAATGGCTTAATCTTGGAGTCTGGTTGCCAAATAAATTAGTTCTTCATACTGTGAAGCAGTGTTGACAGTAAACTCTCCTTTCCTCTCCACCCTGTCCCCAAAAGAAAAGGAAGAAAAGAGAAGGAAAACAAGGTTGCATTACAATTCTGGCAACATCAGCCACACTAATAAAATCAAATTCAATGTTGTTTTACGACTTTGAATTTATGTGACTGCACAGGATCAAAGGATTTGTATCCCACTGGATTGCAAGGTCTATAGTTCATGGCAAAAAAACTCATCAAAAAGAACATTTTAGTAGTAAGGCTTTTCATTTTAATCAGCCACAGTAATAAAAAAGCTGTTAGGTGTCCAAAAACATTCTCCCAAGATCAGAGACAACTTGCTCTCTACTACAATCAGTTTTCTTATTGGATCCATACTGCCTCGGTAGTTTTTGTCACTGAAACTTTATTTTCAACTTGTTTTCAGGCATTTTTTCATTGTTTTCACATTTTACATGCTAAATCATTATATATATCAGTAGAAGTAATGATTCTTATAATTTCTCTGGCAAATGAGAGCTACTGTAACTTCTTTAAAGTAAATTTTCATCAAAACAAGTCCGTTAATTAAAATAAAATTTTAAATACTTGCCTATAATTTTGTATTTTATATTTTAAAATATTTGAATAGTAATTATTTTTTTTCTCATTGGACATAGTAATTTGAATGCCACCACCTAACATAGGTGTTAGTACCTTTATACCTATATAGACATAGTAACATAGGTAACTTTAAGAGTACGGTAGCAGCCGCAAGTGAGAAACAGAATAGGAAAGTAACTACAATGTTTGTGATGAGAAAGGCTGTTATCATGTTTGTATTCTGCATGTTAGTTGTTCATAGTCCAAGTTCAACAGAAATTTTAAATGACATTTCAACATATGGTGTGTTTCATTCTTTAATTAGCTTGGCCTCAGAGAAGTATGTGACACATCATTTACATTTATTGACATGTTTCATGTTGAATTGTCTCATTCTGTTCTGGAGAATTTAAATGTTTAACAAAGTTTAACAATATGTAGAGGTATTACCAACTAAGTTGTCCATGAAAGTATCAGTTTTACTTGAAATTTACAAGGTCTCAATTTTGCCGCCTACCCATTTTTTATAAACTGTGTCAGATTTAATTTTTCCTACCATGGCTAGCTTTCATTTAGGAAGAAACAACTCACAGTCACTTTATGCAAGGATTGCTCCCTTTCTGCATGGTATGGCACTTGTTGGATGTTACATAGAATCGTAGAATGGTTGGGTTTGGAAAGGACCTTTAGATCATCTAGTTCCAAACCCCCTGTCCTGGGCAGGGGTACCTCACGCTAGACCATGTTACCCAAGGCTCTGTCCAGCCTGGCCTTGAACACTGCCAGGGATGGAGCATTTACCACTTCTTTGGGCAATCTGTTCCAGTGCCTCACCACCCTAACAGTTAAGAACATTTCCCTTATATCTAACCTGAACTTGCTCTACTTTAATTTGACCCCCTTATCCCTTGTCCTATTGCTACTCTCCCTGATTAAGAGTCCCTCTTCAGCATCCTTGTAGGCCTCCTGCAGATACTGGAAGGCTGCTATGAGGTCACCGTGCAGCCTTCTCTTCTTACTTGCAATGTTCTAGTGGGTTTGGTATTCCCTTCTCACTACTACCTGAGATACATACAGGCTTATATATTTTTTTTTGTCAGTTAATTTTTTTTCATGGTTTTATTCTTTTCAAAAACATTCATTCAAATGAACAGAAACTTTATTATTAGTGGGAATTTTGTTACTTACCAACAATATAAAATCTACATAAAATGCTAAATTATCTACTTAATATTTACATATTTATAGCCTGAAATGTACCTCTTTAAGCGCATTGTTAACACTTGGCTTTATTAAGTAATATTCAGTCTAGTATTTTAGAGGTGCTATCATTATGTCAAGGGATGACATTGCTTAGCTGATGTGCCTATGTCAAGACTTTAGTGCATCCAAGGCATTAATAATTTTCTGCTTGATATATATATATATATATTAAATTCAAGAAGGATTTAGATTCCAGTGAGATTTCTCTGTGGGCACAGAGATGTCACAGTAGAGTACATGGATTACCAAGTTGACATAATAGGATGTTTTCCCATGTGTTTGAATTCATAATATTTGCAGGATTTTGAGTTATTACCAAGAAATTTCAAGGCTGCATCAAGATGTTTGAATAGAAGTTGTGGAGAGGGGGAGGGATTTACTCTTAGTAAAAGGGTTCATCTGAGTAAAATTATATGTAAATAGGGTGGCTCTGGAAAAGCAAGTATTAGAGATGAGATGATGTGAGCTATGTATTGTATAACAAAGTTATCCAAGTGAGTTAACTTGTGTAGTCTAAAACGTTTGGATGGTAATGAAAGGATTGAGGAGAGGAAATGTATATGTGCAGGAAACAAAACCTACTTGATTATAATTTCATAGAAACATTTACAGAGCAGGCACAAAGCAGTCAGGATGAGGGAAGCAAACTTTAAGGCAGCTTGGAAATCACTCTGTGAGGAGCATGGAAAAGAGGACAGAACATTAGAGAGACTGAAGGTCCACAAGCAGCTGGAAGAGGAAATGCTAAAGCTTAGAAGAATATAGGACTGTCTGCAGTCCATAATGCAAGGGATGGTTGGCGTCTTGCACAGAATAATCCCTTGAAAAACATGGTCCTGTCAGAAAACAGCTACAGAGTCCTTGTGTCATAGATCTGCTTTGCATGGCTATTTATATTCTTCATGTAGAAAGAAAAATGGAGGTGTGTTTGTTACATTAGACTTACATGATCTCAGAAAGCTTAGCACTGGTGTGAAAGAATGAGCTGATTCAGTTCCTGCTTCCACTATATTCTTTGTCAGCAGACTTACTTAATAAGTTCCAATTGTGGGTCTTATTTTTTTAAAAAAACATATGTATGTATTTTAAACAGCTCTGTCATGTTTATTTTTTTTATAGAGCCATTAGACTCAATATGTACAAATGCACTGGTCAAAATCTTTTGGTAGGCACTTCTGTTGGAGAAAAGCACACAGGCTTTGCAATTGGAAGGATGATAGCCTGGCTGTTATTGATTCTGGGTCCTGGAAAATGGTAAAAAGGAGGAAAAAAAGGCAGAAAACATATGTAAAGAATCATATTGCTGAAGATTGGGGTTTAATTTAGGAGAAGAATCATTTTATATGGTAAAAGTGAAGGGTGACAACGATATAATAGTTTCAGTGACACATTTCTCAAGTAGCATACAGTTTGAATATGCATAAAAGATGAATAGAAAGACAAAGAGAAAACCAGCCTGGGAATTGCTAGGAAATGAGTTCAAGGAGCAAAGTAAAGGAGCAATGCAACAGTGTGGACATACTGTGTAGAGAGAGGACCAGGAAGAGTGGCTGAAGATGTTAATAAATGTTATTTTTGGATGCAGAACTGAGTCTATAGAAAAGAAGTATTCAAAATGCGTTGTAAACACAAACTATTTCTGAAATGGCCTAAAGAATATGTTACTGTTACATTAAGAATAGTTTTGACTGAAACTCGAACAATGAGTGGAAGATTATTAGAAACATATAAACGTACAAGCAAATCTAAGCATATGTTAATTTAAATACAAAAAAGTGCCTTGCTTAATTTGAATATTTTTGCAGCAGAGAGAGTAGATATTATTATGTTAATATCTTCAGTTTCTCATTGATTTTCTGCATTCTGAGAATTGCTGTTTGCTAGTTTTGAAGTTTTTCTAACAAAGAACAAGGAAATACCAGAAATAACAGCAGATGGAGTACAAAGCATAGTACATGTCTCAAAAATAATTTTTACTTAGGTTACCTTTGAATACCTGCTTTTATTGAGTGTATTCCTTTCTTGTACATACAGTCAGTTGTTCATATACCTGTTTGCTTTTTTGAAGCTGATCTTGCTTAGAGGGTGTTTCTTCCAGGCAGAACAAGGAAAAAGATGAAATTAAGTGTATCGTACCAATTATTTCAGTACAATCAAAAAGGTGCGAGAGGGAAGAAGTAGTAAAACTTCCTTACTATTGCCTTCCCTTTACACTAGTCTACAAATACAAGGGATTTTTTTTTTATTTTGTAGACATCTAGATTGGTGACACAGGAAGTAGAAATTCACAAGTGAATTCAGAATTGTAGGCTTATGGCATTACTTTCTTCTTTCTGATAGATAATTCACATGACTTGTGCAGTTATACTAATAATCCCTTTTTACATTAGTCATTCCTTCATATAGTATAGATATGAGCCATATAAACACTGAACATGTTAACTGCACCAAGCTTTCTGTCTTCTGTTACCCTTTCTGTAACAAATTCCTTAAGCTCACAGTGATATGCATTTATAATGAAACAGAGCTTTTAGCAACTTCACTCATTATATGAATGTGCATTGGTTAAATATGGCAATCCATCTGTTAAGTATGGCTATAAAATATTAAGGAAGGTATGGAAAATGCATTCTGAGCCATTCTAAGTGTACAACTGATACACTCAAATACTGAATTATTAAAATTCTTATGCAGCTTTATATCTATTTTTCCTTCCATAAATGGAGATTTTTCATATTGTGTTTTAAATAGTTAATCTATTAAAGATCTGCTTTGGTTTGTGGATGTTTAATATTTGGTATGTCAAAATGTAGTTTAATTACAGAGTTGAATAATTGTGCAACTTAGTTGCTGGAAGAATAATACCTTATATTTTTAAAGTGTAATCAAATAGCTACATATTTGGTATCTGTTTGTAGCTTTTACTTAAGTGTAGTTACTTGAGATTGAGGACCTGCTCATACTATATCCTTGTAGAAATGGTAACTGTTTAATACCAGTCTTTACAAGTAATTGCAGGTGTTGTTAAATCAGAAGTTATATTTAATAACATGAAATATATATGTGTGTGTGAATCAAAAATTATATATTTTCATAGTAAATACTTAAATTACAAAACATTGCATGAATCAGCGCTTAAAATGTGCGAATTTTAAGCTATCTGTAGTACTATATGTAAGTGGTCATGCACATTATTTTTTCTTTAAATAATCTGTATTTTGCAGTGTAACTGGGTATATTTTAATGATGTTCTATGCCAATAATTTTGTACTCCAGAGTTACTTTCTATAAGGTTGTAGTTCTTTCTCAACTATCCAAATGCCAGTAACTGTTAAATAACTGAATATTCAAAAATATCTAGAAAAACAATGTTCTGCATATCTACTATGGTAAAATTTCTTACCAACTTCTTGTACTATTTTTTAAATTGGAAAGAGAATTGTGCTCTGTATACATATCCTGTACAAATATTGAGTTCCTAAATGTTTGAGAATGGTCAATCATTTAGCTTCCTTTTTGACCATGAGGTATAAGAATAGTCCTTGCTGCATACCCTTGAAAATGGTGATGTATCATATATAACTGATTATATTGGTTGAGGTATTTATTGGAAGGGAATTTTGATTTTTATGTAAATTGGCACAGGCTTAAGGGTTTTTTCATGGAGAAATCCTTTCCTAAATCACTGATTGTTGTTAAAATTTAAAACAAATGTATGTTTTTTTAGGACAGATTTAACAAAAAAGGACCTTTTTTTTCTTTGTCAACACAATACAAGAATAAAAAGTGTGAGCTCTTCCAAAAGCTGAAGATGAAATTACTTAAAATAAACAAAACCGAAAAGTCAGAGGCTGTCTGTGAAAAATTTGGTTTTCCTCTCTTTTCCATGCACAATACTTTGATGGCCACAGTACTAGAAAGAAAAAAAACTAACCAAACCACAACAATAACAGCAACAAAAAAAACCAAAACCAAGCCAACAAACAAAAAACCCTGTAAAGTCTATGAAAATGTTTTTCACTGGCAACTCAGTAACTTATCTTTCCCTTCTTTGTTTTAATTTAAATCTCTCTCTCCACCTTCCCCTCTAGATTCCATATGCTTAGATACTTTGTTTCTTCTTTGTTCCCAGTTTTTTCCTTTCTATGGCTTGGCATAAGTAACTAATTAGACATAACAAACACTGTATAAAGACAGAAGGGAATAAAATCGGGCTCACTTTCTCCCTACTACTTTGTTTTTCCAAGCTAATTAAGAGTAAAAACTAGTAAAAGTGTGTGTTTCTCAGTTAAAGAAGAGGTCTGTCTCTGATATACTTAGAACAGCTTTGTTCATTAAATATGTGCCATTTTTACACAGTTGCTTTTTAGAGTAGAATAGCACTGTAAACACTAGAGAAAAGATATTATGCATTAACAGCGAAGCATTAACATGCTATTTACAAAGCAAGAGTTCTGCATATTGCTAGCTCTAACCAGTGGCTTAGAGACTTTTTTTAATGTTTTACTGCCACACGTAGGATTTTTTTAAAACATTTGTGGTGCAAATAAGTCTTGACTAATAACAAGGCAGCAACTGATTTCTGAATGTAGGTTGTTGTAGAGATTTAAGGTCTCTTCGTATTTATACATGCAAATTGTTATAAAACTTTCCATGTCAGAGCAATTCTATGTCATGGTTAGAAAGTCTTTGTCCATATAAAATCACACTGTATAAAGCAGTAACGCAACAAATACATACTTGAGCTGATTGCATTTAATTGACTATATAGACTATAATTGACTATATTGACTGTATTAGATGAGGCCGTAAACTTTCTGTCTCCTACCTAAGCACAGAGAAAAACTGTCATGTTGGTATTTAGATTTGTCTGTGTCAATCCACATTATCATGTTAGACAGTGAGACAACCTGTAGGTTACATTGTCAGTGGGAGTATTTAGTCTTCTTTTTTTGTTTGTTTGTTTTGTGTTTTGTTTTTTGGTTGTTTTTTTCTTTTTTTTTTTTTTTTTTTTTTGTGATAAATTACGTGCTTTATCATCAGAGACTTTAAAGTGCAGAGCACTGATACAATTTTCAGGCTTTTTGTTCCTTTGAATATATGCTTTATATGTTCCTGAGCCTCACAGGATCAAGACTGAGCTGTTGTCATTATTTTCAAAAATATATCAAATATATCTTGTCCTGTGTCAAGTCACTTAGCAGGAGCAAAAATAATGTCACTGGACTCATACACCAGAGGGGTGGGTGTAAGGGGAAAGGACGTACAGACATTAGAAAGCCATTCCAAAAACCTCCTCTTGTTTTCCAGGTTATGATATGTCAGCATTTTGGATATTTACATAATCACCTTTATATCGTAGCAATAACAAGTATTTTAGTAAGACAGGTATTTTTTTGTTTTTTCATAGGGATGGCTTTTATTTTACCCATAAACAGTATACTTTCAGGAAGAGAGTAATACAGGTCTTCTAAGCTTGCATATAAATGTCTGTGTTTAAGGGAACTGGGAGTTAGCTGGGATCATTTGCTCTGGTGAGGTGATTTTAGTCAAGGAAAATGGATTGTGCCAATTCCAATAGCAGATACAAGAGGCTTGTTGAGGCTTGAATAGCAAATGGGGATGGCCTTTATTTAGTCAGAATCAGAAGTGCAAAAACTCTGAAACCTATGTTTCAAGAAATGGCAGGTTTGGAAGCAAAATAATATTTATTGGAGAGAGGGGTACACTAAACTGCCTATTCAACCTCTTTAAAATGGATATTGGAAGCAGAGAGCTTTGCAAGAATGGAAAAAGAAGTCGTCAGCCAGGATGGCTAGTTTTAGAGGTCAGAAAAGCATAGGATTAAAAGGATAATAGACAACAATCCAGCTGAATTACATCTTGCAAAGCAAATGTAAGGATTCAATGGAAGTATTCTTCAACAATAGAAACAGGAAGAAACTAAGGGCACAAGGAAGGTGTTATCCAGGAAAGGTGAGCTGGAGACAGAGGCAATGTAAATTGAACCTGGAAAATCAATATCAAATGAATCATAGAATCATAGAATCGTTAGGGTTGGAATGGACCTTAAGATCATCTAGTTCTAACCCCGCTGCCATAAGCAGGAAACCAACCCAGATTTCAGTATCAGTGATTGTGAACACAGGGAAGACATTTTTTCTTAAACTGAACATACACACAACTTTTAGCAGCTGAATAGAGCACAAGGACTGTGTTTTTGCAAATGACATTTCTATTTTTACATTCTAGTATGGAGTTGTTGACTCACGATCAGTTTGTGTTATGCTGTCACAGATCCTTTTCCCCAGGAATCACTGTATTTATTCCCCTCCCCCCCGCTTAAAATAGCTGTGACCAAATTGCGGTAACTTTTGGTCATTGTTCAATTTAACAGCAGTTCCCAAAGACTCTGAGTCTTGTGCATGACGTGCCAAGAAAACAGACTTGGTGTATTTCCAACATGATAGTAATAACTGCTGATGTGATTCAGTAACAAGATTCTGAATAATTTGAACTGTTATCTGTCCAACTGAATAATTTGAACTCTATCTGTTCAAGTGCCTATAGATTTGAATTAAGCTAAAAATTGGTTCTTCCCACCAGCCACAGGTATTTTTTATGTAGCCATCATAAATATTTTAAAGGGGTGTTAACAGACACCTAGAAATAAAACTGTAAGCTTTGATGGATGTATGTATACTAAAGTAAAAAGAACTTTAGTTCCCATTTAGAATAAAACAGCATTTTAACTGGAAATGCACAAATGCTTCAAGTACTAATTTCTGTTCAATAAAATGTCTCTGTTTTCACATTATAGTTTTAATATTTCAGGATTCTGGTAACAACATATAGTATGAAAGTAGTTTTGATTGATTTATTTCCCACTAGAAATTGTGAGGTGGAAGTAGTTTTATTATGCTGCATTTTAGTATGTTGGATTTGTTAAGAATAATGTGAAGTACACAAAGATTCAATTATTTATTTATTCCTATCCTTAATCTCACTGTAAGAAAGAAAAGATTTACCTGGATATGTACTGTGTCACCAATTGCTGTAGAAAAATTTAGTTACCATCTAAAATGTTTTAAATTCTAATGTTTAAATGTTTAAATTCATGGAATGACTGGATGCTGTTTGATTTAATTTAATTTGTTGTAAGATTTTAGAGCATTCCATCTCTTTTGAAGAAATATTTGTCAGTAAGCAGACCGTTATTAAGAATATGTGTTATGTGTATATTTAAAAATAGTATCTATATATATATTCTTGAAAATTCTGTTGAAAATACTATCATAGTTACGTAAACTGAAAAGATTTCAATATTATTTATTTCAGTGAACAAGATTTGTTTTGAGGTGTAAGGTAATTAAAATAAAAAAATGTTTTACTACTTAATCCTCTTTTATACTGCAGTCAGTTGGATAAGACTGATTATTTGCATTGATGAGATGTTCAAACAGATTCCCAGTGTCTCATTTTTGTTGTCTGCTTTTGTTTCTTTTGCTTAGTAATTTCAGCTTTGATTCTTGTTTATGTTTATTATTTTTTTTAACGGAAAATAATTTTGAAAATGTGAAAGAGTAAAAAATAAGAACAAAGTATAAAATTATATCTCAAATACTGTTTTGAGTTTGAATCACCAATTTTATATTGTAAATTAAAGATAGAAAATCTAAGTTTGAAAATGTACATAATGCTAACACAGTTGCTTTCATGCCCAGTTAGATGAAATAAGTAGTTTTGTTAAATACTGTGCTTGTTTTACAGTGTGTTTTTAAGGTGACTTCAGATTTACTGCTGGAAAAATCTTTAACATTCAAAGTAAATTGTTCTGTCGGGTAGTTTTTGATGCCCAATAGGGGCAAAATACTATGATATACAAAATAGTTAAATTCCCTAAGGCAAACCTACTTCATTGCCTCGTTTATGAATCAGCATGCCAAGTTTAAAAAGAAAGGTGATTTCTCTGGAGCAGTTCAGATGACAGAAAATCTTGTGATAGTTGAACTGAACTAATAAATAAGCCATGTGGCAACAAACTTTGATAGTGTAACAGCAAGTAAAGCCAAGTAAAAAGCATTCAATTTGTTATACATATTAGTTCTAGTTCTTCTATAAAGCTAATAGGAATTGGGTTATTTCCAATACAAATTACTGTTCGATTCTCTGCGAAACTTTCAATTTCCCATCATTATGCTTGCCAGTTAAGGGAAGGAGACTTTTGTATCCAGTATTTTCGGATTGTTTACTTTGGACTTTATCTTAAATTGATTTAGAATGCAAGTTGATTATACTGCTGTAAAAAATCACATTTTTTGCATACCTGTTGAAACTTCTTTGCTTATATAAAGTTAAAGCATATTATACTAATCTTCCTTACATATGCATGAGCTACATAGGCATAGTAGTTAATATTGTGATCTATTAAGTCTGACATAATACTCAAGGTGAAATGTTAAGTAGGGAGCTCTATATTGCCGCTTCTGACCGGCACTGTGAGATTTTTTGAAGTGTAAGTTGCTCTGCCTGCAGAAATTTGGGAATACCACAGCTCGTTAGCTGTTTCTGTTTAAATGCTGGCTTCCATTTGTACAGATATCCTGAAAGAACCATGGAATATGCTCTTTCAGGAGTCACTGCTATGCAATGAAAGAACAGCAGTCAGCTGCCTGATAGTAGCATGGTGTAGAAAATGGTAGCATGGTAGAAAATAGCTTGTAGGAATTCGGTCATCTGGAAGAGCAGTATTAGACTGAATTATTTAAAGGAGAAATTTCTGTGTCAAATGTTTTGTATTTTTATGATATGGTAAGAAATCAGTGAAATCCTCTTGATCTTGTTTCTAAGATGTATTTTCCTGAATTTTCGATTAATATACACGAGGTAGAAAAGAAATTTCAGTCTAATAGTAAAGATAAATTTGAAGGAGAATTTATGTGTACTTTTGTGAATTTAATAGATGAGAACAGTTTTAATAGATTGAGAAAATATTTTAATTTGTTTATTTAATGTTTTCTTTGGGGGAGGGATGAATTTCAACTTCTGTTATTTTTTACTTCCTAACATGTTAAGTATGTATATGGCATATGTATGAAATTAAATAGTCAATAAGTCACATCATAGGTGTAATACCATCGAAAAAGGTACATTTTTCTTCATATTTAACTAGTAATTATTTCATTCAGCAATTAGAAACCGGGAAGTCTGCTTAAAGGCAAGGTGCAAGTTAGAATTTGCTAAATTGATGTTCCAGAGCGGGATATGTTTTGTTGAAACATACACTGCTTACACTTGT
>JBCJKH010020645.1:0-25559 GCA_039877255.1 Loriculus beryllinus | reverse complement strand
CTTTCTTTCTTTCTTTCTTTCTTTCTTTCTTTCTTTCTTTCTTTCTTTCTTTCTTTCTTTCTTTCTTTCTTTCTTTCATCTTTCTATCCTTTCTATCTTTCTATCTTTCTATCTTTCTATATCTTTCTATCTTTCTATCTTTCTTTCTGTTTTCTTTCATGGATGTCACCCAGAAGTGCCTACATGAAGAAACGTATTTGTTAAGAAAGACCTGCTGATGTGTGGACCTTTGTGCACGCTCCTCCTTACCCCCCAGACATAAACACCAGGCTTCAGGCTGCACTACTGAAATGATTAGCTTTATTTGCTTTTAAGTTTTAAACTATTTGTGGAGAAGTATCTTGGTGTGGCATATTCTACTTGAGAGTCTTAGTCATTGCACTGTGTGATACAGCAGCTAAAGATTTTAAGATTGTCCCTTAATCAGACAAACTGAAGAATTGCCTTTGTGCTTATAAACCTAAAGCAAAATTTTGTGCTACTAAATGGGGAAATTACATGATTAACACAATTCAAAGTCCCAGTGCAAATGCCATTCAAAAGTAGGGATTTAAGTTCATGTCTGTTCTGAGAAGCATGAAGTCAGAGTTCATGCAGTATGAACTCTGTTCCTGTTGGTTATGAATTCTCTTGTACAAACAGCTATTTAAGACACATAAGACAGTGGAATATTCCAATTAAAATTTGAAACTTTGAGGAATTGAATTGCTCTCTAAAGACTCTTTCTTTGCAGGGGTTTACTGTAATGCATGGACTTTTCATTATAAATCTGAGAAGATAAATTTTTTTCCTTGTTTGCAGCTAATGGCTTCCTGCCAGTGCTCATGGTATTTCTAACATATTTAAAATACCAATTATCTGAAGTAATGATGACCTTCTGCCCTTTAAAATTTTCATCTTTGCACATAGGGAGTGAAGTTAAAAAGCAGATGGTGAAACTGGGAAACTGAATGAATGAATGCCGCTACTTCTAGTTACCTGGCCATAACTTGTCTAACGCTACTCACAGTGCTTTCTGCTAAATTTTGGGGAGGGGGGAGGAGGGAAGTGGGGTGTCATCTTTTTTTTTTTTCTTTCATCTGGAATCTGTATTTTGCTTAAGGGAGAAACCTAGGGAGTTGTAAATCAACACAGTCCATGTTTCCTTAAAACATACACAGTATACAGTGTGCTCCAGCTCCAGCTGGAAGTCTCTTAACTAACAAGCCATTTGAGTCAATCATTGTAATAGCTCAAGGGAAGTGCATGGCCTGCACAGTCCTTCCGTTTTCCTGTGGAGTCATTTGTCTTTTACAGTCGAGCTTTTGGCACCCAGGACACTTCCAGACAAGTAAACCTGTTTTCTAGGAAAACACTTATTCACTCTTATCCTCCTTTCACTTGATGGCATTCAAAATGATGTGCCTACTTACTGTCAAGTTTACATCAATTTTCTGTTTACCAAATAGAACTACCCTAAGCAAATCAGCATGTGATTAAAGATGCAGATATGCATTCCTTCATATATAAAATGGCTTTAGCTGCATTGCCCTGAGATCACTTACCTGCTGAGCATTCCTGTGTTTCTATCTCTGCATAGGGAAACAGACTGGTAAGAATAAGAGGAAACGAGGAGCACTGGAGTAAGATGAACCCAATGCTAATGACCTTGTTAGGTTCACTGCGAGTCTCAGATACTGACAGATCACTGAATAGAAGAACCTGCAGGCAACTGAGCAGTGTCACTTGAAAGCTCAAATCCCAGTCTGTAATCATTCACACACTGAAGACCACCTTATATACATCTTTTAGTCACAACTCTGTGCCATTTTTTCTTCCTGGTGAATGAGATAGTTGCTATTTCAGCCTTCTGTATGAAGGACAAAATTTGCCATGTAAGAAACACTGAGGAAAGCAAAAGAACAGGAATAATTTAAAGATGGCTACTTAAGCTTTTGGGGAATGCTATCTCCACGTGAGGTGAACTGTCATCCTTCCCCTTACCGTGTCTATGAAGGATATACATTCACCAACTGTAACTACTTGTGGACTGGGTCTATCAATAATCACTGTATAACAGGACACAGAAAAATCTCATAAAAAACTAAATGGAGTGTTGTGGTTTCCAGTAATGTTCATAAGGTCTTGTTCTTCAAAACACTTGCCATTGTCCATTAAAAAAAATCCAAACTTAGTTCTAGCTTTTCTTACTAGTAAATATCTTAAAGCTTTACTCCCTGGAAAGAGCATTTTAGTTTTAATATCACATTTCAACAAGAGTGATAAGTAAATTCTTTGAAGAAGGCTAAGCAATAAGGAGCAGGAACTCTGCAGCATTCATTGCCTCCTTGTTCCCTCTTTGGGGTATCTGAGGTTCTACATATTGACAAGTTCAGTGACTACTATTTTATTATTTCAGGTGAAACTGATATTCTGTTGAGCTTTTCTAGCTCAGCCTCATTCCAGTGCTACAAGCCTAAAGAAAACGTAACAAAACCAGAATCAGGAGAAATATAACAAAAGGAGTCCTGACACTAAGTAAAATATATCAGATTGCTCTTACTGTAATTCTATTTGCAAGTGCCATTACACTGGAGTTCACTTTTATGTGTCAGAGGCAGTGATTAAGTTTTATAGATTTCAATTCACCAACCAGAATGAATTTACTGTTCTCATTCCTATCCATGGCTTTCAGACTTCAAATCATGCATGTAGCTCTTGCTTTCCAAGTCAGAATTCCATTTTCAAACGTATTAAAACAGGTCTGGCAACAACATCCTCCAAAGTAATATAGTCTTACCTATTATGGCTTTTTTCTCACAGTTGTAGTATCTCGCTGCTTAGTGTTCATTGATAATACACTGTGACTCTACTGATATTGAGGAAGATCTATATGCCACTGTAAGTTCATTTAAGAATAAGCCTCTTAATACTGTCAAACACAAAAATCAAACATATTTTTTCACTTAATGATGTATTCAGATTTTTTTCCACTTTTTTTGCTTTTATCATAAAATGCCTTGTGTTTAAGTCCAGCATAACAAGAAGAACTAAGAGAAAACAAATTGATATCCTAGATACAGAGACTTTAACAATTTATTAATTTTCCTTTGATGTTCTTGCGTTAAGGAAATGTAGGGAAGTTTACCACCACCTAGTTGTTACATCACATAGCACCATTATGACTCAGTTATGTTTTGGACTGTATGAGAGCAGTAAAGCTTACTACACACTGTAGATAGCTTTGTGCTGTGTTACATCAGAAGTTTTTTTAGATTTATTTTCAAATACACCTCTTACTGAAATAATTGTTCTTTGTAAACCTCATTTTGAAGATAAAGGCATCAATCCTACACTATTCCTAAGTACTTAAATGCTTTTTCCTTGTTAGCTATCCAGCCAGGCAGGGACTAGTCTGTGCCCTTGTACCAGAGCTTCCTGTTCAGGAGCAAGAATTGGTGTTTGTCCTTGATGAGTTTCAGCTGATTTATGTTGGCCCATTCCTCCAACCTGTCTAGGTCCTGATGAATGGCATCTCTGACCATGAAGGTATCAACAATTTTAGCCCTGTTTGGTGTCAAACTGGATGAAAGTATAGTTAGGCCACTAATTAAGCACGACAGGTTGCAGGAAAAAGCCCCATAGTCCTCCACTTCTTGCCGGCTTATGGAGTATGGCCCATTAGCTCCTACCCGTATAAGCCTAATGAATGAGTTTTTAGATAGATGATTATCCATCCATCCATCCAAACTGTAACAATCTTAACTTGGGTAGTTTGAATGGATACAAGAGCATTGTTGTAAAACTGTTGAATACCTTGTTGAAGTCAAGATAAATGACATGCAGTGCTCTGTGTTTGCCCAAGAACTGAGATCCAGGACATAGGAAGAAATCAGGTGGGTCAGAAATAATTTACCCTAGGCAAATCCATGCTTAATCACCTTTCCAGGAACCATCAAAGTGAGACCAATTTACATGCAGTTCTTTAGGCTGACTTCTTGGCTTTTTTTCTGAAAGTGCATATTCCTTTCTTTAGTCATCAAGCACCTCCTCTGGATCTCCAGGTCTAGATAGGCCATGAGAGGCAGGCCTTGCCAGGTACTGTCCTTGCTCTGTCTTCCCTTCAGATGCTTTGTTTGGATGAGCAAAGTTCACTTGGAACAGAAAACAGCACATTGCTTTGGGTTCCCTTTTTTGACACAGTGGTAAACTTCCATCAGGCAGAGAGGAAACCAAAATTCTGCTGCTGTCAGCACAGGCAGCACACATTGAGAGATGGCCTTTATGTGTGTGCCCACAGGAACTTATGGGTACAATTTTGGAGCCTTGCTGTAGAACCAGGGAAAAGTAAGGGGTATGAGTCTGGATTGGAGAGCTGCTACTTTAAAATGGGTGCCAAACTTTCCCATTCTAACCTTCTGCATCAAGCTGAAAAAACTTGAGAAACTTTCTTCAGTGACCTCTACAGAGAAAGAAAGATAAAAGAAATCTCTACATTTTCCCTCTGTTTATTTATATTTGGTCAGAGCATATGGCAGTGTTTCTTCACACTTGAATTGGTTATTCAAAAATGGCTCAACAGATTTTACTCAGATGTCCAACGTCATCACCTTTTGGTTGAGGTCGACTGTGGAAAATTGAAGCCAAAGGAATTTGAATTATGAGCAATAGGAAAAGGGATAGGGAGTTTGGAGAGCAGCTGGATTTCAAACTGTAATTCTAACTACATCACAAAAAGCCTCACAACTGTTTTTCTGTTCTAATTCCAGATGGCTGAACAGCAGGTATTTCTATAGGTAACTTGGGCAGGATTTTTCAAAGTTGCAAGGGGAAGTAACCTGCAAGCGTCAAAACATCAGACTGTTTTCTTGTGTGTAACTGGTCATTTAGGGGAAAGGATGGGGAAAATGAAATCTTTTGAGGTTGTTGACTTAATAAGCAGATGCAGAAAATTTATATGACTCATGAGTTGGAGCAAATGGTATAATCTAGCTAACTGTATTTACAAAGGTCTGCTGAGAAGGGAAGGCTGAGGATGTTGCATGGTATGGGTTAGCTCAGTTACAATCCATGGAGTGATGACAGGGCTGATGCCATATTGACGTGAAAATTTACCCTACAGAATACCAGATTGATTTTCAAGAATAAATAACTAAAGGGGAGGGAAATCCCACCTTGTCTTTGAGTGTTCCAGTGTAGGCTGAAGTGTGCTGCATCAGAAATGCTCTGGATTCTAGTGTGAAGAAAGAAGACAGCATGAACACAGGTAAATATGCCTAGGGAAAGGGACAACAAAGCAAGCAGTAATATATCTCCATAAAAGCTGCAGCACACTATTTCTGTAGTGGTGTCTCCACACCTGGCAGGGAATACCTGGTGATATGTAAATTACCTCTGATAACTAAAAGCAGCTACCTTCCCCTTCTGTCTCAGTAAATCTCAGACTTGCTGCTGCTTAAAAAAGCTTCTTAGCAGCTGTCTGTATGAATTCGAAGGACAGCTTGGAAAGCTGAACTTGAGCATTTTCTGAAACAGTACTGGCAGGCAGCCTGCAACAATAGCTCAGCTAAGTGTGATATGCTCAGCTGTGTGAGTTCCAGAGGCAGGCCAGGGTGGATTTTCTCATTGAACAGAACATGAATCTTACCACTTCTTCCCTTGGGGAAGTTCATCCTTTCTGCTTAAGGAACAAAAAAAAAAAAAAATCAGCAGTTTTTGTGTATAGACACAAATGAAAAAGGTGTTATAAATAAAAGCATAAAAGCCTAATGACTTAATTCAGTGAGACTGCTGTAAAACTGTATCAGGAGTGCTAGCACTCAGCTAAATCCAGAGGGCTGCCTTTTTTAGCAATGGGGAGGCAGGAACGTCAGCTTACCCAAGTACTGCCTCCAAGGAAAGTTGTGAAAGCAACACAAACGCCCAGGTCAGGAAAAAAGGGATGAAAAAAAGATGTGATTTCTGTCTAAGCTCAGTGAGGTATGACCTAGTGCAGCAGTTCAGTCTTGAAGGGTACTCATTCAAAAACATAGGTGGCTAATTTGGAATATGATCCAGAGGAAATTCAAGTTTCCTGTAGACTAGACATTTAACTATATTTCTGAAGCATTGCAGTGACTTTTAGCTAATGAAATTTTATGTAAGCTCTTCTATACAAATGCACATTAATGAAATGCATATGCACATAAACATAACAAAATTCAAAGAATGTCTTCTCTTGCAACAAACTACAGTTTTCAAGCTAAACTGAAAATGAAACATCTATTTCCATTTTGAAAAGAGCATTTTACAAAAAAAAAAAAAAAAAAAAACCAAAAATTAAAACAGCAGTTTTCCAGAGAAAATATTTTCAAATGTGAGGCCAGGAATCAGTGTATATAAATGTCACAACTTGTTTCTACTTCTGTGCACTTTAGGCCTTACTAAGAAAACAACATGCTAGATACAGGGGAAATTAAAGCACCATTTGTCATGTTGAGACCAGGATGTTCCTGAAAAATTGTTTATTCCCATTTCATAGTGTCATTTCCAACATCAGTTACATCTGCGCTTTCTGGGGATAAATAGTGGGAGAAATCAGAGGAAAAGGCTAGACCTACTTGATCTGTTCTGGTCCAAGACAGCTGAATACTCAAGTGCTTGTCAGTTTGGAATTGCCATGGCCCAGATCAAGCTCAATGCAAAAAAAAGCCTTGGTCCATATATGCAATATGTAGTCAGAGCAGCTGTGTGGTCTTCTGCTCTGTTTTTCAATAACTCTTGAGGACATTTTCAGCTTACTAATAACAGTGTTTGTGCAAGCACTTAGTGTTGTATTTTGTACATATTCTGTCTTGTCTAGGCTGTTTCCTACTATACTCCATCGCTCTGAAACTCAGTAACCTAAAGCTTGCATATAATTGCAGTTAAGGCCATTGTATTTGCTTCAGAAAACAAATCCACTCTCTGCTTGTTGAGAACTTGTGGAGTTCTCATCACAGCACAGCTACATACTTTATTTTTTTTTTATTATAGAGGCATCTAAATATATGTTTCTTTTACACTACAAGCAAAATTTATTCTACCATAGGGCGGGCAGAGAAAACACAGAAAGGGAACAGACTGCATTGTTATACTACCAAAGTTTAGCAGAATACAAACATTACAATTTATCTCTTATATGTTGAAGACAACTAAAAAGCAGCTTGATTGAAGGCCTTCCACATTTTCTGTCACTGGGCTCTTGAAGGGTTTGAAGTCACTATGTCAATCTTCCTGTGAGGATCATGGCCTACTACTTCTCTGGCCCTTTTGGATTAAGATTTCATGAATGCCAATCTCCTTAGAGCTTGCTTTTTCCACTGTAAGGAATGCAGAGCTCTAAAGTTTCACCACACTTCTTCTACAAATAGATCTTATAGAACATGCAGTAACTTGCTCAATTTTAATTTTTATTTTAATGTTTTCATATGAAACAATAATGTCTAAAGTAAAATTTACTACTTGATTGCTATGAAGGACAGTCATTGAACATGCTGTAAATCAAACTATCCAGCACCACTTTTCTAAGAACAAGCATTTCCAAAGAAGCATGGAATTTTCCCAGAATTACAGTGACTCACCAGGTCCGCCAATTTATCAGATGCAAATCAGCATAGAAGTAATAAATAAGGTTATGCCATCTTCATCAGCTGAAGGTATATCGCACTGCACAGCACTGGGAAATTTGATGAGAGCATACCCATTTTATGATCTTCGATCTTCCTAAAGAATCACATGGTCTGCTACAGGTGTTTTTTGCTACTCTTTCCTTTGTGAGTTTACTTAAAATCTGTAGAATCTGTAGGCCACAACAGAAGAATAAAGACTAAAGCAGTTCTTGTTAGCTGCTTTTTAGATGATTATAAACCAGACCAGAACACTTTTCAAGAAATGTGCATTGAAATAATGAGGGTTTCCAATTTGAAAACAATGACATGTTCTGGACCAAGTCTTTTTCCAGAAATTAAACAGTAAGTTACAAAATAGGCTAGTTCTGAAGCATTTTGGAATGACAACAGTTCAAGATTTTTGTGGTGAAACATAACCTTTGAAACTGTTATTCCACAGACAAATAGCAAGCTCTGCCCTTCTTCACACAAACACAAGATTTGATTGCATCTGTAAAAACTGCCCCCAAAGCATTTCCTTCGGCTGATGTGGAATGCTGACTATTCATTATGTGAGACACAGAAAGACTTTTTTTTTTGGCCCCTATGAACTTCTGAAGCTTTCGGGGCCAACAGCTGCTTATCTTGTGAACAGAATTTCCTGTTAGTATCCTTCCAGCCTATTTGTTCACCAGAAGCGCAACAAATGTCAACAAAAATAACACACTATGTTCCAATTTTTAAAGACAATTGAGAAATTTCAGATGGTTTACACTTCCCAAATAGACCCCTGCTCTATTAATGAATGTACTATTATGCGCTTGCTCAGATCTCATTTCATTCTGGTGACTGTTATTTGGAGTAAAATTATAAAGCTGTTGAGGGACAGACTATAAACATCACGTTCTTGTAATGTACAATACACATCCAATAGCAGGGCTAACAACCATTTTAGGAAAGACTGAATATTTTTAATTGTAAAAAAAAATGTCTCTCTTCTTGCTATGACAGATTCTGAGGAAATCCGTTGTTCTGACTTCCTTCAGGTTAGCTATTAAACAGTGATGTTGGCTGGCTAAATGAGGTATCTCTCAGCCTCTCTACCCTACGAAAAGCTGCACTGCCTCCAGAACTTTCTCCATCAGCTAATTCCAGTTGTAGTATTGGAGAAGGGTCTGTAGAGCAGCTGAGATCACTTGGCTTGCTCAGCCTGGAGAAGAGAAAGCTGAGGAGGACCTCATGGCAATCTACAGCTTCCTCAAGGGGAGGAGGGGAAGGGGAAGATGCTGATCTCCTCTCTCTGGTGACCAGTGATAGGACACGAAGAAAAGGTGTGGAGCAGCATTAGGGGAAGTTCAGATTGGTCATTATGAAGAGGTTCTTCACTGAGAGGGCAGGCAGTAACCTGAACAGGCTGCCCAAGGAAGTGGCCACAGCACAAAGCCTGTCAGAGTTCAAGGAGTGTCTGGACGATTTTGTTACTCATATGGTATAGTTTTAGGTAGTCCTGGGAGGAGCAGGGAGTTGCACTCCCTGATCCTTCCAAGTCACTTCCAACTGGAGATATTCTATGATTCTAGGATTCTTGGGAGGAGCACAGCAAATGTTGTGTGGCCAATGCTCCTGGTTTTACGGACTATGCACTACAGCTTTCATTTGGCCAAGAAGGAAAAGATGGGAACTGTTGTTTACTTCCTAAGTGTGGAAGACTGAGTGGGTAGAACAATCATTTTCCAGGAGTCTCACTCCAAGATAGCAGGGCAAGACTGGGAATAGCAAGTGCCCAAGACAGGTAGACAATATTCATCTGGGCACCTTCTGTAGTACTGCAAAAACTGAGTTATAATTAGCTATCAAATCCTGTTAGAAGCACAGGAACACTGCTCATCCCAGCAGGCAGTCCAGGATGTTTGAATTACTTGAGAGCTGGTTTTGTCTCCACTTGGATGAGCTTAAAATAGAAAACAAAAGGTATCAGATTCAAACAGGGAAATTTGGAATCAGTAATTGGTATTTTCGTGGGACCTGAGGATAAACATGTACTCCTTCAAAAGACTGCTCAGATTGAAAATAGTTGAGATGAGTCATTCTTGTCTGGTCAAAACTGTCCCTGATTTCATTCTTTCTACTTGATTTTTGGTTTGGTAAATGAGCAGAAGCATAAAGCTTTCTGATAATGCCATTTCTAGCAATGCCTGCTGCATAGAATGGAGCTGATCTGCGCTTTTCCAGGATACTTGTCACCAGGACTGAATCATCTAGATGGCTTCCTGGTTTCCATCAGAGCAGGACACACGGCTGATGCAAACAGTGATACTGTTTATCCCCGGGGCCGTAACCTGCAAGTTATGTCTGCTTTCTTAAAGGGGTACCAAACACATTTTGCTTAAGACCCTACTGGGGAATGTTCACATGCTGCAGAAAGCCAAAAGTCTAAGAAGATCTACATTGCCTTGAACTTCTTCAACAACATTGGGTGATACTTGTAGCACAGAAGCTTGCAGCACTTTGTGATCTCACCCAAAATGCAGGAGCCAATTGGAAAGCTGTGAGAATTATGCACGACAGAGCTTCACAGTGTTTGAAGGAAGTCATCCTCCTGCTGGCCTTGCTAGATTAACAATATAAAGAGAAACGGCTTTGTGCAAGAAAACAAGGAGCTCTGTGAGCAATCGAAGTTACTGTATCAAGTGGAAGTTTGTTTTCCAGACACACATTTGTTTTCCACACACATTATGCTGCATGTGCACACAGCAACTGAAAAGCAGGTGTGCAGTAAAATCAGGCCATGCAACCTTTGTGCACCACATCTGGTCTCATTTCCATGAGATGTTGGCATACTATGTACATGTGCCACAAGAGAGATGTTCTTAACATGTCCTTAATAACTTTTGGCCTCCTGACTTCATTCTCTAAAGATGTGCCCAAAGTTTTTCCTAAACCCAAGGCATTCAGGATGCTTATGTGGGCACTTTCTGATGTCTCTGAAGGAGTCTTTGCATTTCTGCTTGCAAACACTGTATTTTTCATACAAACCTTGATGCATATGGAGTGTCAAGACTGGCACTCTCAACATTGTCCTGTACCTTGGAGTCTGGAAAGCTCTTTTTCTTGTCACAGTATGAATTCTTGGGCTTGTCAACAAAAAACAAATGCAGAAAGCATGCATTCTCCATAGGTATCATTCACTCTAAGACTAAGACAATTACTAACACAAAGTAATCTAAAATGCATTTTCATTAGTGATTCTTAACTTTTCTGGGAATATCTGCATATTCACACACATATATAATACCTATTCCATAAGGTGCTGCATTCCTATTTGTGGTGGTCAGGAAACCAGACACTGTTCAAGATTGTGGCATCACAAATTCAAGAGGGATCTGCAAGCCACGTACAGTCTCAAAGTTTATTACATGGACTAAACATGCAATTTTCCTTGCTTGTAGCTGAAATACACTTTAAATTAGCTGCTTTATAGATAATCAAGCATGCAACAAAATCCACATGAGTACTAATCCAAAGGTGGCTTTAGATTTGCACTCACAAGCTCTAAAGCCCAAATCTTATGTGTTTCAAATGTAAAGGAGAATAATAAGCCTTTCCTAAAGATGCTTTCTCCTGTTGAGTTCATAGCAGTGTCAGGAGTTATGAAGAATTGGATCATTGTGTTCATTAGCATTTCAAAAGCATTTAGCTTGGCTAGAGCTCTATAAAAGATTGCAGTGAACTGTACTGCTGTATGTATATAGGCACTACTGAATATAGCTGGAAATAGGATATATTTACATTTTTATGAGAGTTTCCTAAGTTAAAGGAATGTGCTTACTACTTTGAAGTTGAGAGCAAGTTCTCTTCTGCTCTTCCTCAGCCTAAACAGCCATATGCAGCCACTGTGGTATTGCAGTGCAGGTGAAGTCACTGCTGTTGTAATCGTTTCTGTATTTTCCAATTCAGGTGTGGGGAGAAAACTGGGTCTGAATGCGGGGGCTTTTCTGGTGGTTTATTTCACACACTGTTTGTTCTTTTGAGCCATGTAATGGGAAACAGCTGGGTTGTCTCCTTTCAGATCACGATTTCATCCACTCCTATTTGCAGAAGGGTAAGAAGGACAGGTACTAAATTTCTTTTCCATCCAAAATGTGAAACAACATTTAACACAGAATATTTTGCATAACTTGTGCAAGTGAACAGTAAGCTAGCTATAAACAAACATCAACAATGGACAACTTGAATGCAGATCCTGTATTCTCCTCTTGTATAATATAAATCCCTTGTGAACAAAGACTGAAGCCCATGGTCAGGCATTGTCAAGAAAAGGATGGGTCTGTAAGAACTACCTGACCAAGAGGACGTAGCAGAAGAGGCTAAAATGACTGGTAAAGGTCCCCTGGTTTTAGGCTTTCATCCTCATGTGTTTTCAACCCTCTAGACACTGATAACACAGCATTATGTAAGCATTCCAGGAAAACACTAGATTGTGTTGGCGACAATTTCATAACAGAAATGTTGAAAGCTCAACCATAGGTAATGTTCTACCAGACCTACTTCTCACAAACTGTGAGGAGCTAGTGGAAAATCGCTGGCAGCTTGGCTTGCAGTAACCTGGAATAACCACAGGATGATTGAGCTCAGGATCCAAAGGAAGGCTGGGGAGAAACACAGCAGGATTTGGACTCTGGATATCAGGATAGCAGACTTTGACGTATTTTTAGGGAATTACTAGGCAGAGTACCCTGGGAAACAGCCATGAAGGGTAAAGGTGCCCAGGAAAGCTGGCTAATTTTTAAAGGAAACTTTTTGAGCACTCAGGAACAAACCACCCTGTTGTACAGGGAGACCGGGAATTCTGGCAGGGACCTTGTTTGGCTAATACAGCAGCTTCTCAATGAACTTAAACACACAAAAAAAAGGAGTGTATAAGACGAGGAAACAAAGAGAAGCTGCCTTTCCTGATTGTCATTATTTTCCCTGGACAGAGGCATCACAATCACACCAGCCATCTCTCTCAGCGCCCATCTCCTCCCATGGACTGAACTGTAGGTAACCTAGTATGAATACTAGCTTCTCTACTGAATACAATACTAACTTCTGCAGGTAAACAAAAGCAAGCTGTTGTGCCCCCTACCCACAACCTCCTTCCAAGTATTGTGCTGGTCCACACATTGCTCTGGGAGCAGATTTTGTGTCTGAAGACAGGAACAAAATAGGACTTTAGTACTTCAGTCATTTCCATGTTTGTTACTAGATGGTCTCCTGATTCATCCACCTTCCCTTTCTCTGATATTTTGCTACAAAGAAAAGTTGAGGAAGCTGAGCTTGTTCAGTCTGGTGAAGAAGAGATGAAGGGGAGACTGAGTAGCCTATTGACTACTTCAAGTAAGGTTATGAAGATGACAAAGCCAGGTTTCTCTTCACAGTAGCATGCACAAAGCAGACAAGGATAAGGGACATATTTTGTGATTTAGGAGGTTCAAGTAAGACATTAGGAAAATATTCTTCACCAAGATTATAGTGCAGCACTAGAAGAAGCTGTGAGAGACCTTGCAGAGTCTCCACCCTTAGAAGTTTTCAAGGCTCAGACAGATGAAACCATTATGGGCCAAATTTAGTGTTAATGATTGTCCTAGTTCAAGCAGAAGACAGAATTAGAAATCTCCCAAGGCTCCATCAAAACAGTTTTTGTAATATGCTATGATATATCTCTAGTCCAAGCTGAAATCTTGCACTTCAAGGGGTTTATTTTGCTCCTCTTCCTCCTTTTCTTGTGAAGTCTGTGCAATTCAGATTGTCAGGGAAAACTGGCTAAGGCATTCATTTCAGTTTATGGTCTATTTTCCCCTCTATTTCAAAACAGATACTTTTTAGAGTTTTATGTTTGGAGGAAGAAGAGAAATATTCAGGCATTTTATTTTGAAAGGTCTCAGTAACCAATAAACTTGGATTGGATATAAATCCTGAAACTGATAATTAAGCAACCAATTAGAAAGGAACCTAAAGCCAAATGGCTGATGTCTATTTTTTTGTTTACAATATTAACCCTATAATACCCTGGTAAAAACTGTCTGGTTCAGCCTCTCTGTCATAATGGTACAGGAGTATGCAGTATATTCTTCCAATGGTTCCTCAGAGCAGAACTGCAGGACTCAACATTCCTGTTTACTGAGTATCATAGGTAAAACTTTTGGTGTAAGAAGACTGAAAAGAGTAAAGGCAAATCTCTAGCATCTTTCATTCATTGCATAGGAATGAGCCGTATCAGCTCAAAGTGCCTTTGCAGTTCGTGCTGAAAGCAGCTTTACAGATGTCAGTGGTTACAAGAAACAGAAGACAGCCTTCCTTCAAGCTTCCTGTTTCTTTATCCGGTTGGGGCATCTAGTGGCTCTTGCAACTAAATTGCTTTGTGGCTGTAAAAGAAAATGCTTGCTACAGGCTAGTTGGCCTGTGAGAAAGGCAAAGATTTTCAAAATTATGTTCTAGAAAAGCCTAGCAAGTGCTCGCTTCTGTAGATAGAAGAAAGTGTTTGAGAAAGCAACAGAGGAAAGTTTATTCTTTGTCCTCTACCATTGCATTTCATCTGTGCTTAAAGGCTTAATTGTCCAGGCCAGAGCATACAGTAACTTCTACTTAAAAAAAGGCTTTAAAGAAAAATAACATGTACAAAAAAGAAAAGGAGGCAGCAGAGTTTTAAAGTCATGTTGCTAACTTCTACAAACAAAAGGCATCGGTGGCAGAACAAGAAAACCAGGTGTAGCTTGCAGACTGACAAGACTGGAACTTCAGACCATGCACATGGCTACCCACTGTATTCATTACATAACACTGCAAATTCACCATAAAGTTCTCAAAAGTAAGTCTATTGCATCTGTTGTGGAAAACCAATATTTACCCATAATATGACTGCCCAATATGCTCTGGTCACCTTTTCTTTCTAAATGCAACAGTAATTATTTTTATTCTTAGAACTGATGGCTTCTTTGACAAAAACTGGATGTAGGTAAGCTTCTTAATGAACTGATCTGATAGTCCCTCCAACATCCTTCTCTTTCTGCAAGGAGGAAATCTTCTGCTCTGGGTGCAGCTCTGGCACCAGTATATCTTCCCTGATATATAATTTCGGTCACACTGGCTATGTTGAGACAAACACTAGAAGGTGACTGAGCTAACTTTCCTGTCTTTAGCTACCAATACAACAGGGGAGAACAGCTCCCACAGAATCCAGCCTTGTTTCCTCTTGCGGTCTTTTATTCTCACTATAGGGACATCACACATCCTTATGCTTTTTATGATTCTTGCACTGCACAGGAGCCTAGCCAGCATTACTATCTTCCTAATCTATTTGGCTTGACTAGGACCTACAACACACTGGTGTGTATGAGCAGGAAAGATTTCTGCCTTGTCACAGAGACCTAACGCTGTGCAGATGAAATAATTACATGAAAGACTGGAAAGCAAGGTGACTGTGGTCATTTGGGGTTTCAATTATGACTTGATTTTACTCACATTATGAATTCCTGCAGATCTTTAACATTCCCTTTGCACTGGTGAAAGATGGTATGAACTCCTACTTTAGCCATGCTGAGTACTCTCTGCTGAGCCTGTCTCTTGAGAAGTCAAAGTGCTGGTTTGTCAGGGAAGGAAGGGGAGAGTAGATAGGGAGAGTATAAAGAAGAGTTAAAGCATCTCTTAAACATTTCATCATTCTGCTATCTGGGAACTGTATTTTAATATGCCATTGCCCAATTTACTTTCTCAGATAAAAGAAATAGTTGCTTGAAAGCCCTTTTGCTAGTGCAGCGGCTACCATATTTGAAACTAAACCTTTGTAATGATTTGGCTTTCAACCTTTGCTTATTAACAGCTCCATCTCAGGCTTATGGAGCTCATGGAATTCAGGATACATTTACCAAACTGTGACTTACTTCCACCTGTGGTATTGGCCTTGTTTTCCTGACTGGTAAGTTAAAATACACAAGTTTGCCTGAGACTGCGGAGCAGATGAGGTCAATACAAGATGGCATCTATGAACTTCATTTATCAGAAGTAAAATCCTATCCCTCTTCACAGAAGTCCTACCAGGTAATACACTGAGGAAAGTACTCTTTATAGTAAGTTACAACTTTCCCGTTAAACAGGCTGCTTCTCCTGTGAGTTTTGTGACAGACCTACCAACATTGGGGCCTCTTTCAGTGATTTTAATGAGAAAAGATGCCCTCCTTGTCCAACTGCAAGTTCTTTCTCAGCTTTTTAACTCACTAGATTGACACTGGAGGTGCTGTATACATGGTCAGATGCTGCTGCAATTAACTCATCTTCTCTGAAGGGCAGACCAGTGGTGCGGTGACAGTAGCAGCCTATGCCTGTCGCCAGGCTGTTACCTGTCTCTAAACAAATATTAGCTGCTGGGCAAGCAAAAGCAGCATCTGCCTCCATTACATGAATCCATTTGGTTACACTAATCACTGAACTACAGCTGATAAAGCAGGGAATATTTGGTACATCTGTGCTGGAGCACAATCAGTTATCAGCTTGTGGATCTCCGTATATGCCACTGGCCTTTATCTTATTCTTTCTGAAGTTTTTTTCCTTAAAGCTTGAACAATTTTGTGTGTGCAAGTGTTCGATTTATGCACTGTAAGAACCTTGAGCCTGCCATATGTCAGGACTCCCCGTATGTTCTTTCATTAGCAGTACCCACAGAATTCACACCATAAAGTCAAAAGGTACAGCCTGGCTACAGATCTTCTGTCATTCAGCTACAAACAGCTGGTAGTGTACATTACGGGGCTTATTTAAAGCTCAAGTACTTTCACTTACCCTCTCTGATAACTAAATTTGGCATGTAAAAACATGAAAATAAAAATATCAAAGTAGTGTAGCATTTCAAAGAAGCATTCAGGAAGCAGACAGCACGTCTTGCTCCAACAAGGAGAATCCTGTGGCTGAATGCATGGTGCGTGCTTTGAGAATGTACCCATCTCTGGTATGGAAAGGATGGGTCATCTAGGTGTGGTCACATAACTCGCCATGTAGCTGTTCACACTTGCATTCGCTAATCTAGAGCACTGGGTCCTTTCTGTGATCTATCTACTGCTAACATTTCAATTTCAGAGAAATCTCCACAACTGATTCTTGATTGGAAGCAGAGGAGTGTTTTTGTATATGGGAGTGGTCTCAACCACACGTGTTATTGACATTCTGGTGGTGAGTTGAGGAATAATGGTTTTGAAGCACGAGTACTGTCTGGCTCTTATGTTCTGGGAGAGCCGCTTCCATCTCCAAGTTTAAAAATATTTTTATCTTTAGCTGCCTCAAACATAGTTATTTAATTTGCCTCTCTACAAGTCATTTGCAGCTTGTGCTTGGCACAAATAGCACAGTCGGGTATGAGAGGCAGACAGTTTTAAATCTAGTGCCTCCAAGTTAAAGCAATAAAGGGGACTAAGAAAGGTGGCTGTATAGGACTAGAGCTGCTGTAATTTATGCAGGTGTAAACTCTTTCCCGTGACCATGTTAATCACCAGAGATCCTCAGAACGCCTCACTTCAGTCAGTTCCTGACCTAGAAATAACCTTCATTGGCAGAGGGTGCAAAAGGTCAAGCAAGGTATATAAATGAGTGCTGCAATCTAGAGCAGTAGGAAGATGACCACATGATCCCATAAATTTCTCCCCTGCAATGAACCCCCAGGCTTTCCCTCAGTCAGTTTCCAGGACAGAAGTGGCAGCAACAACAGATAGGTGTTGAGAACAGTTGCTCCTGTTAGACAGATTTGTGGTGGGTGTCTGTGTTGTCCTTTCTCTGTTTTGACTGTGTGGCGACACAGTTAGGAGAGTTATAATTGTAAGCCTAAGTCTGCTAAAGTACAGATGCAGGTGCTTCTGCAAGTGGCCTCATGTGACCAGATTCAGTTTGAATCTGAAAGCACAGCAGTGGTACCAATGTCATGAATGACTTGACCAGAGAGCAAGCTGTCAGGTAAACCTGATGGCTGAAGTTAGAGTTTTCTCAAGGAAATGCAATTTGTGCAGTCTTTACACAACTAGCTGGGCTGCCAGGAGGCACCTGTGACAAACTAGATGCCAGGAAGCAGCAAGCACAGGGCTGCTCCACAAGGTAGGAGGAGCTGAGAGCTGAGGAGGAGGATGTGAGGAGATAAACCAGATGCAGGGCCTATCCGGGAGGCTCAGTCAGAAGCAGTAGAACATGGGGTCAGAGACAGGGATAGGATGAGGTACAACTGTGGTGTCACTGGGGCAGGGACTAATGACCTGTGCTGAGCTGGGACAGTGTCCTGGGCCATGGGCTAGTGTGGGGTGAGGCCGCAGGGGAGGCTCAGCAGGGACAGTCAAGGCTAACGGTGCCCTCAGGGCCATGGTCCTGGGGTTCACAGATAGAAGTTCTCTCTCAAGGTAGGAATCCAACAACCTGTGTTTCAAAGAGAGCAATGTTTTAGTCCAGTAAGTAAAGTATATAAGCAGCCTTCATTTCAGAGATCAAAACAACAAGTACGGGAGCAGAAAACCATGTTTTTCTTCTCAGGGTATTTGACACTCTTTTCTGTGTGCATCTCGTTTCTCCTACCTTGTAGGAGGTATATTGTAGCTGTCATATTACTTAGATCATCCAGTCAGTCATGCATTTGATCCTGCATTTTTGACATTCTTGTAACTGAACAAGAACAGAAGAAAATACTACATGAGAAGCCAATTCTGATTATTAGCAAGATACAGAGATAGTCACTACAGCTCTCAACTGAAAGACATTTTTGTGGTTGTAGAAGCCATAAAGTGAATATCTCATTCAGTTTGGTGAAACTTGCAAGTGAAAATAGAGTGGCGACTCCAAGACCCAACCTACAGATGGTCACAGAGAAGCAGGGCATATGTAAATCATGAAGGAGCTTATAGCAGTTCAGCACATTTGCTGCTTTTGTACATAACCATAAGTCTTTAGGGTAACTCGGGTAACAGACAGAAATAACCCAGATAATTTTACTGTCAGAACAGCAACTATACCCATCTTTGGGAAAACTTGCATACAGAAGTCTGCGGAGTAGGGAAGCCTCTTAAAATCAATGGCTAGTGCAGGACCTCCTGGGAGGCACATATGCTTTGCATTATAAATGAAGCTGAGGCCAGGGGTAAAGCAGGGTTCACAACCCACATATCCCTACCTGGCTATAGGTACTACCTTTTATGGTATAAACAGAAACACCCAGTAAAACTCGATTTAGCTGTGAACCACCATACAGCCTTGGGTCATTAAGATTAAAATTGTTGTCAGAGGCTTGCATCTGTCTTCATGTCGGACTTAAATTTGGATTGAGGTGTTCCAGTAGCGACTTATAAAAGCCATTATTTTAGGATTTTATCAACACTGTTTATATGCTTTGCCTACAAATATGTGAAAAAGCGCCTTGTGTCTGCTTATGCTATTGCAATCGAATTTTGAAATTAATGCAGCTGGGATTTACACCGATGAGGATAATGATATCCACTGCAAGTAGAAAATTTTACATATATCTTACACTGGCATCATTGATTATCCCCAGAGTAAATGACTCTGTAACTGGGTGAATAAACAATGAATTAGTCTCAAATCACATTTTAGATATTCGTTCTAAAAATTCCTGTAAGTGAATTTTTTTTTCTTTTTTCTAAACAGCATTGCATGGTAAAAGACAAAATGCTACTACGAAAATGCTTTCGGGGTAAACGGGCTGAGAGGAGGCTCTGTGTACGGGAAGCGGCATTCATTCTCTTCGCCTAGGTGCAGGGGAAAAGAGGTTTCGCCACCAACCTGAACAAACTGCTCCCTCTCGTGGTGTGCGGTCGGACATAGAGCAGTAGAAGAGGGTCGAAGTGGGGACCGGCTGCCCCGGGGCAGATGCAGCCCAAGTAGGCAGGAATGGGGAGCTCTGAGCTGGTTGTTACGAGTATGGGTTTGCTGTTGGCTCGTTCTGACGGTGAGTGCGAGGAAAGAGGCGTTCCTCTTGCTACGCTGATTCTGAAAGAGTAAGATGAAAAGGCCCCTACTTCCCCAGAGTACGTGCTCCTTATTGATACTGGCTTCTCCTCAGGAAAAAGACCAAACAGCAGTCAGACACAGAAATGGAGGTGCTGGGCGATAGGGATGGAGGGAGGTTGGCAGGGTGGGAGAAGAGGGGAGGTGGCTGTCTGAGCACTTCAGACTTGCACCATGATAATGCTGAGCTAAGACCTGTGGCTTGTGGCTCTGTTGTAAGATCTAACATAATCACAGAGCAAAGAGTTGATTATTAATCAGAAGAACAAACTGAATACTAATTAGAAAGGAAAAGGAAAAAAAAAGAATTTATAATTGTATTTGCTTCCTAAGGAGAAAGATGAAATAATGACAATGGGTGAGACCAGAAAGACAGGGCTAAGCAAAGTTGGGACTGAAAGGTCGGAACTGGAGGGAAAGGCATCGAGATGGAATAACTGGCAGGAGGTGATAAGAGGAGCTGGCTAAAAAGAGGAAGTTAGCTTGGGTGTTTGTCACAGCAGAATAACAGTGTGGATGTCAGAAAAGCAGTGAACTGTTACATGACACAGAAAGGCCCAAGCGTACTGACGTTTCCAGAACAGACCTGGTTCTCCATCTTTTCACAGGCATCCTTGTTCAGTGCTCTTTCTTCTTCCTGATAGCAACCTTTCCTTTCAGGTCCTTCAACATACGAGGAAAAGGTGGGGATACTTTACACACCATTTGTTATTACAGAGTTGTTCAAAGGCTGCATAGAATCCCCATTTGGATAAATGTATCACATTTATCAAATGAGACATCCGGATATGTATGATATCTTGATGCAGCAAAGTAACTAAAGGGAGCATTTGATGAATTCTGAATTTGAGGGGTGTTGTTAGGAGATGCATAATTTGCATGTAGGTGTATTTAGAAGAATACCAGCCGGTAAACTGTGGTTATCATCTCAGCCCTCTAGCTGGTGAAAACAGTAAAAGGATCAACACCCTCCTCAAAGTGACAATGGCAACGATTATTTCTGTGCCACTTTTCGTTGTACAAGCTTTCTCAAGCAGATGAGTCAACACACACTCAGGAATTCTATTTCTTTCATATATTGGGAGCCCTGTTTAACTTGTCTTTCCTCTATCAAGTGCTTGGCTCTATGCAGGCAAAAATTCATGGCCTAAGCCCACCTTCAAATACAGGCTTAAATACTGGCCTTTCTATTTCTATTTTACACTGGTTCTGTAGTGGTTGGCAATTTTACAGAACAGTTCTGACAGCCTAAATGGCATGGTCCTGCAGGCGCTGCCAGCCTGGACTATCCTTGCCCAGCCTAATCTGGAGCTTCCCCAGAGCTTTCCCCTCTTCCAGGACCCATTTATGCCTTCAGACCTTCTCCATGGTCAGTATGCTGTGCTTTGAATGTCTCTGCCTTAATTCCTGCCTGGATTTTGCACTCATCTTGCCTGTTGCAGAATCACAGAATCACAGAATCAACTATATTGGAAAAGACCTTTAAGATCATGAAGTTCAACCATTACCCCAGGGCTGCCAAGACCACCACTAAACCATACTACTTTGGGTCTCACCTACATGGTTTTTGAACACTTCCAGGGGTGGCGATTCCACCACTTCCACAACAGGGCAGCCTGTTCCAATGCCTGAGCACCCTAATATCCACACTAAACCTCCCCTGGTGCAGTTTGAGGCCATTACCTCTTGTCCTGTCACTTGTTATTTGGGATAAGAGACCAACACCCACCTCACTACATTCTCCTTTCAGGCAGTTGTAGAGAGTGATAAGGTCCCCCCTGAGACTTCTCTCCAGACTAAACAGCCCCAGTTTCCTCAGCTGTTCCTCATCACACCTGTGCTCCAGACCCTTCATCATCTCTGTTGCCCTTCTCTGGACCCACTCCAGCACCTCAGTGTCTCTCTTGCTCAGAACCGAACACAGGATTCAAGGTGCAGCCTCACCAGTGCCGAGTACAGGGGGATGATCACTGCCCTGGCTCTGCTGGCTGTGCTGTTTCTGATACAGGTCAGGATGCTGTTGGTCTTCTTGGCTGCCTGGGCACAAGCTGACTCATGTTCAGTGGCTGTCAGTCAGCACCCCAGGTCCTTTTCCACCAAGCAGCTTTCCAGCCACTCTTCCCTAAGCCTGTATTATTGCATGGGGTTGTTGTGGCCCAAATGCAGGACCTGTTGAACCTCATACCACTGGCGACAGCCCATCTGCCCAGCCTGTCCTCATCCATTTGCAGAGCTCTCCTACCCTCCAGCAGATCAACACTCCCACCAAGCTTGGTGTCGGCCACAAATTTAGTGAGGGTGCACCCAATCCTCTCGCTCCTCTCCAGCCCTACCTCACAAATATGCGTGGCTCAGGAACAAAAAAAAACCACGGGATGAGGGATTTTCCCCTGTCCACCTTGCAGCAGGGCACCGACAGGGCAGTGCCGGTGCTGCTGCTCCCTCTGCAGGGATGCTGCCGGGAAAACGAGAGGACGGACAGTATCTCTCCCAGGCTGCTCTCAGGGCGGGAGGCCGTGAGGGGTGGAGGGATGCTCCTCGGCCTCTTCTTTTTTCCTCTATTACCCAATTTAAGAGTAAAACGCTGCTTGGCTCACAGTGGCACTCCCCCCCCATCAGCCCGTTACCGTGATGCGCAGGGGTGTGGCGGTAGGGCTCCGGAGGAGGGGGTCCCGCCTGCTCTCCCTCCCTCCCCCAGCTGCGGCAGGGTTCAGCCAGCCGCGCCCCGCGCTTGAAAGGGGTGTATGTGTGTGTGTGGTGTGGGATGCTGCATTTAGGCAGGTGTGGCACTGCGTGCTGCTGCGCCCCACAGCTGCAGACCGAGGGTTAAACCACCGCGGAAACAACGGAGATGCGGAGGATAATTTAGGGGAGGGGGCGAAGGAGGGGAAAAGGCTGAAGTAAAGGCTGGCATGTGAAGGTTTGCACGAAAACATGGGGAATTGTCCCTACAGTCGCCTGGGGAACCCGCCATGCCCGCGCTCGCCCCTTTCTTCTCTTCCTCCCTTTCTCCGCGCCCGGGGTTTTTTTGTGACTATGGGGCTCCCTCCGCACTGCCCTCCGGTCCTCGAACCCTACGTCTCCAAGGCGGCGGCTGGATTCTCGGCGCGGCCACGGCTGCATGGAGTTGTGCGCGGAACACAGAAATCCCACATGCGTTTTATTGCCCGACAGTTTTCCTACATGGGAACGCATGGGAAGCATAACTCCTCGCCCCGCACACGGCGTCCCTGCAGCAAGACATCCTCACCTCCGCCGCCGCGCCCACCCTCTCCACATGCCCTGAGCCCTTTTCGCTCGGTCTCTGTCGAAAATGCAACCCGGGGTTATCCTTATCACTGGGCAGCCATGAGTCTCTCACTCGGTTCTTGTCCTCAAATGAATGGGATATAGCCTTCATTGTCCCTGCTGAAAGATAGTGCTGCTGGCTCTGAAGCCGCGGCGCAGCCCCACCGCGCCCCGGAGGAGATGCGAGTGGGTCCCTTCCACCGGTCTCCCAGGCAGTGGGGCCACGGGGGACGTTCGTCCACCCGGGAGCAGCGGCCGGCCCGGCAGAGCAACCGCCGCCGCCCGGGAGCAGAGGGCGCCCCAGCCCCGCGCACCGCCAGGCTCCCGCGGCCAGAGCGGCGGGATGGGCTGTGCCCGGCGTCGGAGCTTTAAAACGAGGGAAGGTGGGAAGCTACGGATGGTGCCCGGGTCGTGGCGGAAGGTGCGGAGGTGCTGTGGAGACCCCAGGGAAGCTTTCGGACGCGGTGCATTGGGCTGGAGGGATACCAGACCTGAAGCCCCAGCGACGTTCAAGCCAGCTCTTCAGCTGCAGGAGAGTCTGAGAAAGATCCGTTCTCTTCAGAAACCAGTTGAATCCCTCTATTTCATTTTCCTTTTGTGTTTAACGTGCAGACCACCTCCTTAAGCGTGCCCAAAGCATAAACGCCTGGGATTTTTCATTCCCTTCCGCCCATGCTGCCCCTCTCGGCCGGTGAAGCGGGCTCCCGCGCCCCCCGAAAGGGCTGCACCTGTAGACAGGCTGCCCTACTTGCCCGTTCCCGCCGCCGCGCAGCTTCCAAGCTCGACCGGGACCGAACCCGCCGCCGCCCCACGGGGCACGGCCCTGCCGCGGAGCGGGTGCGGAGGGTGGTGGAGCGACTGCTCCCCTCGGGACGGAGAGATTGCCGTTGCCTTTCCCCTTCTCGGTCCCCATCCTCTCCTCGCCGGCATCCTCCCTGAGAGTGTTTTTAAGGGGGGGGGGGGGGAAGGCAAGGTGCTTTCGCGGGCCTGGGGGCGATTCTCTCTCTCCCACCCCCCCAGTATTTAAAGGCCAATATTTAAAACCTCGGGTCCGTGCGCCCCCTAAGCGCGAGCGCGGAGCAGCGCATCCCCCGCCCGTGAAAGGGGGGAAAAAAAAATAAATAAATAAGTGCGTGTGGCTTTTGAACTGCCCACAGACTGTCACAGGGAAGGGGGGAGGGAGGGAAAGAGGGAGGGGGAGAGAGCGAGAAATGCAGAGGCAGCAGCCGCGGCAGCGGCGGCATTGCTCCAGCAGGCACTAGTCACTCCGGTCCCGGCGAGCGAGCGGGGGAGCGGCGCGGCGCCGAGAGCGAGCGGAGCGGGCTCCGGGGTGCCTGGGACTCTCTTGGTGATACCCCAGCGCGCAGACACACACAGCGGGGGCACAGGAGAACCACAGCGAGGTAAGCAGCGGTGTGTCTATCGCACTTGTGGCATTTTACGCAGCAGACCCCGACAGCTGCGCAATTTTTATCATTTCTACCCCCTCACCCCTTGATGTCCCTGGTGTGGGGGAAGGAGGCGTGCGTTTGAACCTGAGAGAGTGGGGAGAGCGGAGCGAGGGGAGCCGCCCGCCCGGGCATGCTGCTGCAGGGATATCGCTGCGAGGAGCTGGATTCCTCGAGAGGGAAGGAGGAAGGGAGGGAGGGATGGAGGCAGCCCGCCCGGGAGCGACTTCGAGGCACAGATCGGGTTGACGGCTCTGCCCTGGGATGTAAATGCCCAACGAGGCTTTCTTGGGGGAGGACGTGGGGCAGCGGGGGGGGTGTGGGGGTGTGTGCTGGGAATAACCGTGGGTTATATGCCCCGTTTCTTTTCGGCGCCTCGACTCCGCTTCCAAAGGGAGACTGCTTAAAATATAAATTAAAAAAGGAAAATAAAAATAGAATACCCCCCCCCCCCCCCAGCCTCGCCACTAAAGGAAGCGCTCGGAGGATGCAACGCACCACGCGAGGAAGATGGCAGGGCTGCTGGCTGGGGGCAGTGGCGGGGCTGGGCTCGGTGGGGCGGGCGCCCCGCTGCCGGGAGAGCGGCGGTACGGTGCGGGAAGCTCGGCGGGACGGACGCGGTGCGCGGAGGCGCGCAGCCCGCGGTGGAGACGAGGCGAGGCGCGGGGCGGCGTGTGCCCATTGTGGCTGGCAACAATAGGATTGTTCTCGGCGGGGCGGAGGGGAAGGAGCGGCCCTGACTCCGCCGTAAACCCTTGCGTCCGTTTTAATCCCTGCTCTCGGCGGAGCGTTAGGGCACTGCTCTAGGGGCTGGGGCTGCCGACCGGCAACCACTGCCTACCCCCCCACAGCCTCCCCCGCCCCTCCGCCGGTGCCTCCGCGCTCGCAGCGCCCGGTGCGCCGGTTCATGAATATTCATCGAATGCCGCCCCCCTCTTGCCACTGCTCCCCCCGTTTTGCCTCCCCACCACCGACACGAACTACACCTCCCCGCGGCCTTTTCTCCTTCCTCCTCCCGCCCCGCCTCCGCTGTGCCTCCTCTCCCCACGCACACGCGTGTCTTTGGAGCGCGGTTCTCGCAGCAGCTTCCCCGTGCCACGGCTGGGCGCGGCGGCTCACACGGGGGGACGAGAACGGGCCGGGGGGGGGGGGGGGGGGGGGGAAAACACAAACAACACCCCCCCCCCCC